>CATNWA010000348.1:0-86402 GCA_951230385.1 Staurois parvus | reverse complement strand
TGCTGCTGAGTTTTGCCTGTGGAAATCCTGTTAATTTTCTTAACCCAAATCCAATAACTAAGACCTTCCATCCATTCTTCAGCTCTAATGAGAGGCATCTCTGAATCCTCGAAACACGTTGGACATTTGTAAGCTTCTATTAAACTTCAATTGAAATAAACTTGTTTTTCAGACTTCAGAGTTCCAATCCTTTTCTCTTTCTCTGGTATTTATTACTCTCTGTGTCCTTTCTTGGAAGATTCATCCTCTCCATAAATTGTACTATTAAAGGGATGAAAAATCAAAAGTTGTTACTGGAAGATAAATAAAGGGGAAATCTTCTACTGAGGACACCTGCTCCAAGGACAACTAAAACCCCTTTCATATGGGCGTTCCGTTTTTTTCATCAGTTCAGTCACATTTTTTCCAAGAAAAAACAGAAAAAATTTACATCAGTTTTCATCAGTTTACATTCATTTTTCATCCGTTTTTCATCATTTTACATTCATTAGTTTACATCCGTTTTCATCCATTTATACCCGTTTTTGTCAGTTTGCATCCGTTTTCTTGTTCAAACATTTTTATTAACAAAAGAGAAAACTTTAACAACACAATCAAGGAGACATTGTATATATACAGTGGACATTGAAGAGGCTATAGGACATTGAAGAAAAATGAATGAGGAGCACATTACAGATGTCTATACAATGCAAGCAAAAGCAAGAACATAAGAGTCGGCAATAGATGACATTATCGTCCCAGCCAATCCAAGTAACGTCTCTTAAGTGCATTTAAGAAGTAGGGGGAAGTTTGGAGGGGGATCAGACGGGGGAGGAAGGGAGGGTATGGGAAAAAAAAAACAATAACGATGACTTCCATAAGCAATCGGCTAGTTTACAGCAGACTCCATGAGTTGCCCACGAAGGACTATTGACAGTATTCTGGGCGCACAATATAGAAATCAAGGGAGAAGGAGTGATTCATCAAAGTTAGGCGGGAGGAAGCGCTCTACCCAGGGGTTCCATATGTGCAAAAATTTAGGGATCGTGTCAAGAATTGTGGCTTCCACCTTTGCATGTATCATGGCTTGTGTTATTCTGGATTTGACGGCAGCAACACTAAGGGTGGGGGATTTCCAGGATTTCGCTATAACCTGCTTAGCCGCTGTTGTAACTTGCATAAGGAGCTTGAATTGTGAGTTGGAGACGCCAGGGGGGCACTGATTGAGTAGGGCTGTTGTTGGATCAGGTCTTAAAGTGATAGCGCTAAGTGTAGATAGTATGGTGAAAATTTCATCCCAAAAGACCCAGGCCACTGGGCAAACCCACCACATATGGTAGTGCATCCCTAAGTCTGTACAGCCTCTAAAACAGTTGGGTGAGTAATTAGGGGTAAATTTTGAGATTCTCGCTGGGACCAAGTACCAGCGGGTTTAAAACTTTAGAATTCGTTTCCAATGCTACAATGTTCTGTGAAGATGATTTTGTGTTAGCCCAAATGTGATCCCAGTCAGATGGGTCGAGTTTCCTGCCCAAATCCACTTCCCACTTATGGGTATACAGAGGGGGGGACGTGGTAATCGAAGTAGTGAAGAGTGAATATAAGCAAGAAATAAGCCCACGTCTATGGGGGTCTTTGTAGCACGCTCGTTCAAAGAGAGACATGGCATCTAGCCGATTTGTTGTGGTAGCGTAGGGAGCATAAAAGTGTTGTAGCTGTAAGTATCGGAATATCTCGGAGGCTGGGAGGCTATGTGTTTCCCCGTAGCGAGGCAAAGGTTTTAAACTTATTCCTCTGCAAGAAATGATGCGTGCGGAGCAATTAGGAGAGGACCAGGCTTTTAATAAAAGGGGCGTCTGCCAGGCCGGGGGAAAAGCTGGGTTTCGTAAAAACGAGAGCAGAGGATTATGTAGCGATTGGAGGGGATATCGGGTTTTCAGTTTATCCCATAGGGATAAAAAGTGAGAGGTGATGGGGTTGGTTATAGAGCGGCGGTCTATAGGCCTCAACCAGAGTAAGTTAGCTGTAGATAAGGGGTCACATTCTATCGATTCAAGTGCAACCCATTGAGGGATTTCAAAGGTTGCATGGTACTTAGGTAAATGCGCTGCTTGATAGTATTTGCTGATGTCAGGTAGGCCTAGACCACCTTTGAGCTTAGGACGGTATAGGGTGGAGTGAGGTATACGAGGACGAGTATTACCCAATACATAGGAAAAAAATGCGACGCTGTAGTGTACGGAGGTAGTGAGGGGGGACTGGGACTGGAAGGACTCTAAATAGATATAGAATTTTTGGGAGGATTGACATCTTGATAACTGCTATTCTGCCTAGCCAAGCGAGGGGTAAGGAAGACCATTTGGTCAAAAGGGCAGAAAGATGGTTTAGCATCGGAAGATAGTTAGCTGCGTAAAGGTCTGATAACTTAGGGGTCAGTATAATACCCAAGAATGGGATATGACAGCGCGACCAAGGGAATGGTAGAATCTGCTTTAGGTGCGTCAACTCTAAAGGGGGGAGAGAGATATTGAGTGCTGTTGATTTATTAGGGTTAGTTTGCATCCGTTTTTCATCCATTTTTTGTCCATTTTCATCCATTTTTGTCTATTTACATCCGTTTTTCATCCGTTTACATCAGTTTTTGTCCATCTACATCCGTTTTTTTGGCCGTTCTGTTTTTTTTAACAGAATAAAAATAGGGTTTTCTTCCGTTCAAAAAAAAAGATGTTAACGGATGTGGACATTAACGGATGTAAACAGATGATCATCCACTTACATCCGCCAGTCCATAGAAATACACAGGTGTCCGTTTTTCCTCTGTAAACGGACTGATGAAAAACGGACATATGGAACGCTCGTGTGAAAGGGGCCTAACATTAGATTTTCTCTCACTTTGAAGAGATGTCCTTACGCTTCATGTTGAGTACACAGAACATGAAGTAAAATCTCCCAAAAAGGACAAAAATAAAAAAATAGGTTCTAACCATGCAAAACCATACAAATTTGCTTAGAGATATACTATAAATCATGATGAATAGATTATATGTATGTATATTTCTAATTTTTTTTTAAATTTTCTCTTATTAATAAAGCAATATTGTATTAGTTTCATTCATTATTAACATAATTGTAGTCGTTTTATTCTGTTCATCATGGCACCATTGGCTGGTATGTTTTAAATGATGATGATGATGATGATGAATCAGCTTGAACACAATGGATGAATGTGCTTACTGTTCTGGGAACCAGTAGACTGGTGTTGTCTTGAAACTGTCTATTTGCAATTATATGATAAATCAAATAGCCATTTTCATCTGTATATCTGTTATAATGCCTGAACAATGAGCGTTAAAGCTCTCAAAGCTTTTATTTTTAGTTATCCACCGAAAGCTTTCATTTTGACAATATTTTGCCTTCTCTATATGTAAGCCGGAATCATAAATGGACTTGCTGATCGCAGTGTAATAAACAGAAATAGATGCTATGCAGTTAATGTGTCTTGTTTTTTATTGCATTTCCATGGTGACATTGTGATTTCACAGGTAACACAATCTGTAAACCTTCACAAGTCCATAGAGACATTGAAAAGTTTACAAAAACATCCATGTCTGACCAAACAACCACGTTTACTAAGAACTATACTATTTAAAGGAGACCTATGGCCAAAATATGGACATTCAAGAATTTACACATTTTTAGCAAGCAGTAAATGAGCTTTAACACAACTGCCTAGTAACCTCTGTAGCTGCAGATACCTGGAGTAATTCATCCTCAAAGTCACAGTAAAAGCACTGAAAGTGTAAAGACAACATTTCATTATTTTCAATGGAGTATAGATTGGATAAGACTGCTGTTAAGTTTTTATTATTTAGAGAAGGAACAATGAAATTCAATGAAAAGTATGAAATGTTATTAACCACTTGAGTACCGGCCTGTTTTACCCCTTTATTACCGGGTCATTTTTCAGTTTTCAGGACTGTAATAGTTTCACTGACAATTATTCAGTCATGCAGCAATGGACCCAAATAAGTTTCGTATCATTTTTGAGCCTGAGCTTTTTTTTGGCGGTATTTAATGACTACTATTAGAGATGAGTGAATCGAACTTGGCGAAGTGGAATTCGTTTCGAATATTAGGAAATTTTTCCTAAAATGGCGGCGACATGTGTGGCGACGGAGCGGGGATCTCTGGGAAGGCGCACAGACAAGGCGCGCTGACCCATAATGCATTCATTCATGACATGTGATCGCATTAGCCAATCAGCAGCCAGCCAGCCAGCACTGTGTAATGGTTGAGCTATAAATTGCGGCCATTTTAGAATTCTCCATTAGCCTCCAGTCATTCAAGAGAGGCAGACCTGTCTGTGTAACAGAATCGTTACTTAGGGACACAGAACCGTTACTTAGGGACACAGATCCGTTACTTAGGGACACAGAACCGTTACTTAGGGACACAGAACCGTTACTTAGGGCCACAGAATCGTTACTTAGGGCCACAGAACCGTTACTTAGGGCCACAGAATCGTTACTTAGGGACACAGAACCGTTACTTAGGGACACAGATCCGTTACTTAGGGACACAGAACCGTTACTTAGGGACACAGAACCGTTACTTAGGGCCACAGAATCGTTACTTAGGGACACAGAACCGTTACTTAGGGCCACAGAATCGTTACTTAGGGACACAGAACCGTTACTTAGGGCAACAGAATCGTTACTTAGGGACACAGAACCGTTACTTAGGGACACAGAACCGTTACTTAGGGCCACAGAACCGTTACTTAGGGACACAGAACCGTTACTTAGGGACACAGAACCGTTACTTAGGGACACAGAACCGTTACTTAGGGCCACAGAACCGTTACTTAGGGACACAGAACCGTTACTTACTTAGGGCCACAGAACCGTTACTTAGGGACACAGAACCGTTACTTAGGGACACACAATCGTTACTTAGGGACACAGAACCGTTACTTAGGGACACAGAACCGTTACTTAGGGACACAGATTTGTTACTCAGGGACAGACACAGAATTGTTACTCAGGGACAGACACAGAATTGTTACTCAGGGACAGACACAGAATTGTTACTGAGGGACACAGAATTGTTACTGAGGGACACAGAATTGTTACTCAGGGACAGACACAGAATTGTTACTCAGGAACAGACACAGAATTGTTACTCAGGGACAGACACAGAATTGTTACTGAGGGACACAGAATTGTTACTCAGGGACACAATTGTTACTCAGGGACACAGAATTGTTACTCAGGGGCAGACACATAATTGTTACTGAGGGACACAGAATTGTTACTGAGGGACACAGAATTGTTACTGAGGGACACAGAATTGTTACTCAGGGACACAGAATTGTTACTCAGGGACAGACACAGAATTGTTACTGAGGGACACAGAATTGTTACTCAGGGACAGACACAGAATTGTTACTGAGGGACACAGAATTGTTACTCAGGGACACAGAATTGTTATTCAGGGACAGACACAGAATTGTTACTCAGGGACAGACACAGAATTGTTACTGAGGGACACAGAATTGTTACTGAGGGACACAGAATTGTTACTGAGGGACACAGAATTGTTACTCAGGGACACAGAATTGTTACTGAGGGACACAGAATTGTTACTGAGGGACACAGAATTGTTACTCAGGGACAGACACATAATTGTTACTGAGGGACAAAGAATTGTTACTGAGGGACACAGAATTGTTACTCAGGGACACAGAATTGTTACTCAGGGACAGACACAGAATTGTTACTGAGGGACACAGAATTGTTACTGAGGGACACAGAATTGTTACTCAGGGACACAGAATTGTTACTCAGGGACAGACACAGAATTGTTACTCAGGGACAGACACGGAATTGTTACTGAGGGACACAGAATTGTTACTGAGGGACACAGAATTGTTACTGAGGGACACAGAATTGTTACTCAGGGACAGACACATAATTGTTAATGAGGGACACATAATTGTTACTGAGGGACACAGAATTGTTACTGAGGGACACAGAATTGTTACTGAGGGACACAGAATTGTTACTCAGGGACAGACACAGAATTGTTACTCAGGGACAGACACAGAATTCTTACTGAGGGACACAGAATTGTTACTGAGGGACACAGAATTGTTACTGAGGGACACAGAATTGTTACTCAGGGACACAGAATTGTTACTGAGGGACACAGAATTGTTACTCAGGGACAGACACATAATTGTTACTGAGGGACACAGAATTGTTACTGAGGGACACAGAATTGTTACTGAGGGACACAGAATTGTTACTCAGGGACACAGAATTGTTACTCAGGGACAGACACAGAATTGTTACTGAGGGACACAGAATTGTTACTGAGGGACACAGAATTGTTACAGGGACACAGAATTGTTACTCAGGGACAGACACAGAATTGTTACTGAGGGACACAGAATTGTTACTCAGGGACACAGCATTGTTACTGAGGGACACAGAATTGTTACTGAGGGACACAGAATTGTTACTCAGGGACACAGAATTGTTACTCAGGGACAGACACAGAATTGTTACTGAGGGACACAGAATTGTTACAGAGGGACACAGAATTGTTACTCAGGGACACAGAATCGTTGAATTAAAGAGTATGTCAGACAACACGCAGAGGAGTGGCAGAGGAGGCAATGTTTTAGGAGTGAGCAGACGTGGCAGCAGAGGAAGGGGTTGAGGCAGCACTAGTCGCAGCCAGAGGCCAGTGCTCCCGGTGTCATCCAGCGGTCGTGTCTCCACCGACAACCCTGCTGTCATCGATTGGTTGGCTCGGTCGTCTTCCTCTTCCCAGGTAACCTCTGACACCTACAGCCAACGGTCGGTGTGTACGTCAGACACAACCGTTAGTTGCATGGCCCGGGAGCAAGCCCACTGAAATCACGTGTCCTCTACCTGCCCCTGTCCTTTGCTGTTCCCTCACCAAGCGAAGTATCGCATGCTGTGGGCTCAGCCCCACTGTACAGTGAGGAAAAGCTAACAGAGGGCGGTCAGGAACGGGGGGAGACATCCGCCTCTTCAGCAGCCAGGCGAAGAAGTACTGGCGAGGAGAGTGGCCACTTCCTTAAACTGAATCTCTCCAAAACCGAGCTCCTTGTCTTCCCCCCAGCCCGAACCCCACCCCCCATTGACTTCTACATCACATCCAACAACGCCAATATCAAACCCGCTCTGCAGGCCAGAGTACTTGGTGTCATTCTGGACTCCAACCTATCCTTCCAGCCCCAAGTCCAATCTTTAACAAACTCATGCAGACTCCACCTCCGCAACTCCTCCTGTACCACTATCCCATCCCTTCTAGATTGTAAGCTGGAAAGAGCAGGGCCCTCGATCCCCTCATGTTTTGCATTGTATTGGTATTGTTCTGTCACATGTTCTGTCCCCCTTTGTAATGTACAGCGCTGAGCGAACTATTGGCGCTTTATAAATACTGTATAATAATAATAATAATTAAGCACCTTTCTGGCTCCTGTGGCTGAGCTAATTCCTCCCCAGGACCATTTGGGCACCCACCCTGATGGATGGATGGATGGATGGATGGAGCTGGATGACTAACCCATAACTGCCAGCATACCGCTGCACCCCCAGATGTGTGATGTGTATAACCCATGCACATTAATACTTTTGTTCTGGTGAGTGTAGACCAGTCCCAAGGGTGGTTTACCTTTCACGAGTTCATGCACTACTGTCCATCACGGAGAGACCACACGTGCCATTCATAGGCACTCTCTGAGTTGGTACTCTGACACGAAGGACATTCCATTATTCAGGAATGATTCTATGAACTTATTTTAGCACCATTTACAATTTTACATCATTGTTGCAATTCTTTGCACTTTTTGGTTTTTACATGCGTTCATTATTGATCACATGCATTTATAGCGCTGCACTTGTCTTTAACATAGAATAGTTACGTGTAAATTAGAAGTATATAAATATATTTATTTGAGATATAAGTGTGAAAATGTTTAACATTTGAATACAGAATGTATGACATTCATTAGTAAATGCATTCGTTTCCTGATCATTTTGGAGAAACAGCAAAAAAAAATAAATAAAAAAAAATAGAAAATTCTAATACAGGTGTACTATTTATTACATTCTAAAGATTCTCTTTTGCTATCAGAAAAACGCCAATATTAATAAAGCCCGCGCTTGTGCGCCATCTAGTGAACATATCCGGTATTGCACCTAAAAATGTGCCAGACGGGATACCACATTTACTAATAGCAAAGTAGACAGTAGACGCTCGTTAATGAGCTTGCTAGACGCTGCTCAGACGACTGATTGATTGAACTGAGTCTGCCTGAATGGTCAGTCTCTGCTAGTACAATCACATCTTAGTGAATCAAGGCCAGTCTGTCCAGACAGTATGGTCATCTGCTGACCTGGCACCATCCACAGGTAGCTTAACTCTTCAATAAGACACAGAAGTTGAATGCAACACAATTTTACAAATTAAGATGTATGACTAGGTTGATTTCCACTGGAGGCAGACCAATGGTGCTCCAAAGCTCACAGAGTTTTCCTGGCACTTTAGCCAGCATGAGTGTATAAAGTGAAGAGCAGGCAAATTGTTCTCCCGATAAAAGTACTTTATTAATAAAGGGTACAGTGTGCGAGTAACAGCATCTTTCGCTTTTTGGTAAAAAACCTTATTCACAACCATAAAAAAACTCTGAACAAACATATTTAAATACAAAGACAATCTCTGTAAAAACTCCTCCCACTGCACATGGCTCCATCAATGAAATTAATTAGTCCATTGTTCATCAGGTGTCCCGGATGTTACTTGCAGGTGAGAGGAAAACAGCAAAAGACATGAAAAAATGACAATATATGAAAAAAGTAAAAATAGAACAAAATACAAAATATAACTATACATTTTGGGTAGAAAGATCATGAGCAGGGTGCTTATGCATGATGTATAATAAAAGATAATAGTTACCATGCACCATAAATATGTATATATAAGGGAAGGGCTCAAACTTGAGAAATGAATAAATATGAATTAATAAGAAGAAATTATAATGAAAGGATAACCAAATTGTTATTTAAGAAAAACAGATACTGCAATTTTCCTTTCCTGACGATATCCAAGGCAGCACAGCTGGGTAAGGGCCCCCCCATGTTTTCAGGACTTAACTCATAAATTTGAGCCCACCTGCATCCTCAATGTTCTGTAACTAGTCCTACCAAGCTGGGTGGGAATCGTGCTGACATGGAGCTCACCAGGAAAGGAAAATTACGGTAAATATCTGTTATTTTCCATTTTCCTGACAGCTCCATGTCAGCACATCTGGGAACTAACTAGCCACACAGGGAAGGGATAATGCAACATACTTATTTATTTATTTCAGGTACTTATATAATGCTGTCAATTTACGCAGCACTTTACATATATATTGTACATTCACATCAGTCCCTAACCCTCAAGGGGCGTACAATCTAAGGTCCCCATTCTGACTAAAGACAGAAGCCAGCATGCCTCTGCAAAATGTAACTGTCATTAAGATGCTTCTATACAGTAATGAGCCATGAATGTGTATATATATATATTGACCCCCACGTAGCTGCCTTGCAGACAGTGTCTGGGAACACTCAGCCTGCTGCCGCTCATAAGGTTGAGACCTTTTGGGTGGACAGTGATGTGATCCCCCTGGCACAGCCAACCCTTGCAACTTGTAGGCCAAGGCGATAACGGTCTTCGTAGGGCGCTCTGCAAAGGTATGACCTCTAGGAGAAAAGGATCTTGGGCATCCAGTGGAGGGAAGGGAGACCAGATGACATGGGAGCACACTGTGCACTGGAGCAGCTCTTCGAGAGTGGAAGCAGACTCTAGTAAAGTAAATAGCAAGGAAGGGGCGCCTCTAAGTGCAGTATGCAGCAGTTTATTGAGTAGTAAAGGTTAAAAGCACTTACAAGATAGCAGTCACATAAAAGCTCATCAGGTATAATGCCAGGGAGACACTCTGAGCCGACCAGCTGTAGTGAGTGTGGTGGAACGCACAGGCAAGATGGCCACCGTGGAACACACATTCCGGACATGACATCATGGGGGCAGTAACGCGTTTTGGAGCATGTGCAGACACTCCTTGTTCAGATCTGACTGCTATCTTATAAGTGCTTTTAATCTTTACTACTCAATAAACTTCTGCATACTGCACTTAGAGGCGCCTTCCTTGCCATTTACTTTAGTAGGCCAAGGAGATGAGCTTCACCAACCAAGAGGCAATAATCTTGTTGGAAGCCGTGAAATAATTACACGCTCCACCTGGAATGACAAACAAGTGCTCCGACTTCCTGATGCCAAATATCACCTTGATGTAACATTTTAAAACTGGGCCACATCTGATGGGCTAACTCAACAAGAGGGACATAGGAAGGACAACTTTCTCTAGTCATCTTTCGGGATGGCACACCTGAGAGATGACTAGTTTCACCTGATAGGAAACCCAATCAAACATTGACAGAGTTTAAATTCCCCGCCCTTTCCTCCTCTCCTTAGTTTTTGATTGTGTTTCCCTACAGTGAAACGTTTGTTATTTTTTCTGACCAAAGGCCTGGGGCCAGAGGGTCTCCCTTGGCAGGGTGAACAGCTGAGCCTGAGAGGGCTTACCCACTCCAGGGGTTTCCCAATGCAGGAAACTTTCTAGGCGCTGGGGAGGAGTGCCTGTCATTCCCGGGACGAGCATCCTTCTTCTCTCTCTTTAGGTGAGGTCTGTAGAGGAGAGGTCCGGGCCGCAAGCTCTCTCTCCCTCTGGCGGGTACAGGGTGTGACTGGCATTGCTGGAGCAGCGTCCAGTAGCTGAGCCCAGAGGACAGGGTGGCCATGGATCCCAGCGTGGGCAGAGGGGATCCGTCGCTGGTTGAGCTCACTGAGTCTCTGAAGAGCGCAGGACCGGAAGTAGGAGTGGGGATGCATTCCATACTCGCTCTTGGTTACTTTTGGCGGGAGCAGGACTTCGGCCCTAAAGATGGCAGCGCCCTCTATTGGAGGCTTCTTTACTAAATCTCTCTCTATATGAGTAGCCAGTAGTATGAGTGTGACGGTGTGGTTATTGCAACGATAAAATGGGCCTTCCACAAGACCATGCCAGACCCTTCTGTTACAATTGTATCCACAAGTTGTCAGGGAAAGAAACCTTGGCAGTTATGAAAGATTTTCTGTCGGTACAAACAGAGATTTTGGCCACCTTACAATCCTTCAAATCAGAGAGAGAGATGGGTAAGCAGTCCCCTGGGGAGGGAATTTGGGTAGGGGAACCGGGGGGGGGGGGGGGTGTTGGCCCCTCATCCTTGCAGGCAACAGAGGAGGAAGACTTGGAGGAGGCTGAGGTTTCAGACCAGAGCTCTTTGGACGTGGGGGATAAATTGGAGGGTGATAGCCAGGTCAGTGAGGAATCTTAGCCAGGTAGACACCTTTTTGCGACAGATGAGATGGAAGGGCTCCCTATTTACGCCTCAGAGGACATCCCTGACCCACCTACGCAGGCCTCAGCTCAGGACAGGATGTATAGAGGATTTGTGAAGCCACAAACCAGGGTACTACCTATCACCAGACTCTCAAAGATATTATTTTGAGAGAATAGAAGGATCCTGAGAGGAGAGTCTTAAAACTAAAAACCTGGAAAAGATGCTACTCCTTTGGGGAGGAGGAGAAAGAGAAATTCTTCAAGACTCCCAGATTGGACGCGGTGCTATTGCAAGTGTCCAAAAAGTCAGACCTGTCCTTTGAGGATTTGGGTAACATCAAGGATCAGATGGACAGTAGGTCTGAGTCTCTGTTGCATAGAGCCTGGGAAGCTAAAGCAGCTACTATGGCCCCTGCCTTGGCATCCACCTGCATTGCTAGGAATACGGACACTAGAATGCATAGAGTACTTAAACATGTCTCCCGGGGTTCCAAGGAAAAGGGGGAAGCCCAGATGGAAGAGGTGTTAGAGTCCCTCAAAATGGCCAGTAAGGCACTCACCTATTTAGCGGATGCTGCAGTAGAGATGGTCTAGACACCAGCTAAGACGGCAGCTTTGGTAAACTCAGCCTGGAGGGCAGTGTGGGTTAAGGCCTTCCTTCTATCCTCGTGGGAGAGGAAGATGGGTTTGCTGGATGAGAGGGTGTCCGTCCCGCAGAATACCAAATTTGGTGGATCAAGCCCCAGAATCAAGGATGCAAGCCAGCTGGGGAGCTCATCTAGAGTACTGACAAGCTCAGGGCCCGTGGGAGCCACACCTAAGGGGAACCTCCTCCAGTTACAAAAGGTTGTTGGCAGTAGGTTAGGCCTTGAAATCATTCAAGGACAGCAACGCGGGAAGTCCAAATTCTGTTGGACAATACGTCGACAGTAGCATACCTGAATCATCAGGGTGTACCAGATCCTGAAACTCCAGGACCTTGCTCAGGAGATTCTAGCTTGGGCAGAAAGCAGAGTCCTTTCAGTATCTGTGGTCCATTTAAAAGGCACGGACAACATGAAAGCAAACTTTCTCAGCTGACAGTTAATCCACCAGGGAGAGTGGGAACTCAATCCCAAGATCTTTTTTTAGTTAAGTCAGGTTTTTGGTAACCCAAAAATAAACCTTTTTGCCTGCAGGAAAAACAGGAAAGTGAGGCATTATTTTTCCATGGCCTGGGAACAAGGGTCTAAGGGTCTGTACGCATTAGCACAGGAATGGGGCTTCGGACTGGCATATGTATTCCCCCCCTTTGGCATTGATTTCCGAGTGCTACAGAAGTTGAGCCAGTCCAGTTGCAGACTGATCCTACTAGCCTTTTGGTGGCCAAGAAGAGCCTGATTCGCCACCTTGAAGAGGTGGTCCATGACACCCCACAGCATCTTCAAGTCAGGAAGGATCTCCTCTGGCAGGGGCCAACACACTGCACCCCAATCCGGAGCTTTTTCGCTTAATGGCTTGGCTCTTGAAAGAGAGATCATCAGGAGATGGGGGTGTTCTGAGAAGGTGATCCGACACTCTTCTTCTCAGTATGAGACAAGTGACTAGGAAGATATATGCCAAGGTATGGAGGTATTTTCTAGTTGGTATCAAAAAAGGGGGTCTCTCTTCCCACGGTCCCTGTGATTTTAGAATTCCTCCAGGCAGGGGTGGATAAAGATGTAGCGGTAGCGGGTAAACACCCCTAAAGGTTATTTAACCAGAGACTTGCGTTTCCCCTAGTTAAGGGGGCCAGGGAAAGAATAACTCCTATAAAGATTCATATTTCCGGCTTGGGATCTAACCTTGGTGTTAGAGGCGTTAACCAAGCCACCATTTGAGCCAGTGGCACAGATTTCAGTTAGGTTGTTATCGTTTAAGTTAGCCTTCCTGTTAGCCATCACTACGACAAGGAAGATAGGTGACCTTCAGAGCTTGTCGATCAAGGAACCCTTCTTGGTAGTATTAGAGGACAGGGTAGTGCTTAGGCAGGATCCCCTTTATTTGCCCAAGGTGGCATCGCGTATTCGCAGGACACAAGAGATTGTCCTACCGTCCTTTTGCCAAAACCCTAAGAATGAAAGGAAAATAGTTTTCATTTTTTAGATGTCAGAATGTGTTTGTTGACATATTTAGATAGAATAAGTGACTTCAGGAAGTCAAGTCACCTTTTGATTTTGTTTAGCAATCCAAGGAAGGGTCTGCAAGCTTCTAAACTGCCAATAGCCAGATGGATTAGACAAGCGATTTCCTTAGTTTATGAACAATCAGGGATCTCAGTTCCTTTATACCTGAGAGCTCACTTCACTAGATCAATGGCGACCTCTTGGGCAGAGAGGGCCGTAGCATCGATCGAACAGGTCTGCCGAGCAGCCACATGGACAAGCCCGGACACCTTCTTGAGACACTACAGATTAGAGCAGTTGTCACCTCAGGACCTGGTATTGGGCAGGAAGATATTACAGGCAGTAGTACTGCCCTAAGGTAGGCCTGAGTTCCTTGCTTATCGTCTCAGGTGTGCCGTCCTGGAAGATGACTGGAGAAAAGTACCAGTTCCAATCTTCCATGTTCCAGTAAAAACGCCTGTCACAATATAATTCCAATGCATTCAGGAATTTCCAAGATGGCGGCTCATAAACCTCTGGTTTAGAAGCTTGATGTCATCGGCCCACCCTACACGTTACGTCACGTCACGTTACTTCCTCAGGAGCTCCACTCCAACTGCATTGGAATTATATTGTGACAGGCATTTTTACTGTGGGGTCCCAGCAGGACACTTTTAAATGTGAGTGCACTTTGTTTTTTAAAAAATTATACAATATTTAAGTACTTCACTATGGCAAGCGTTTCTGTTTTCATATGCGGAGGATTTGTGAGATAAAGAGGAGACGAGACCATCTGCAGCAGAGTGAGGAGGAGAGTGCAGCTAACAATACATTACACCTACCCAGGTTAAAAGAGAAAGGCGCTATTTGACCTATGCAATTTGGGTCATACAAGGAGGTGAGAGTATATACGTATGTCTCTGGTGGAGGAGCACCTATAGGAATATATGTGGACACAAGGAATAAAGAGCACCTGTTTGGCACAGTCATATATGCATGGATAAAATCACATATGAAGGTCTATAAGTTGTGGTCATTGCATTCACAATTGTTAAAAAATTACACTTTTTTGATGTTTATGATGTACGTAGGAGATTGTATATAAGTACTGTATATAAGGTTATATGCGTGGCACTATTATATGATATAATCATACAGTCAAGTTCATCCGCATGTTCTTTTCATGAATCTGGCAAGGATTGATTTGCCTGAGAAGGTTCTGAGACTGCTGATTGGCAGAATAGATGACCCCCTCACAAGATGAGGGGAAGCAACTCCTTTAGAATATATTGACCACATGGTCAATGAATGTGATAACTTGTTAGTTTGTCAACTTCTTTATCCCTGGCTGCTTGAACCAGCAGGGCTCATACAGTCATGCTCATCTGACTCTTCTTTTGGAAGAGTCTAAAGAGGATTGTGCCAGGAAGGCCAGCAGACTGCTCATTGATAGAATATGATAGAATATTCCTATCTTCATGCAGTGTGGGCAAAAATTTCCCCACATTTATTAGACCAGAGCAGGGATCTGGGATTTTTTTTTTACCACCAAACTAGTAGAATGTCTCATGGTGAAAAAACCTGTCACTTACCTGTCCAGGAATCTGGCACCATCCTCACCAGAACCAGTTCTTTGGGTCCCCGGTGCCGGCAGGTTTACTGTGGGCAGCCAGCTGTGATTCCTTGCAGCTTCACAGCCGGCTTCTCACTGCGCATGCGCGAGCCACACTGCACTTTATGAATGGTCTTGCAGCCTTCTGGGACCTGTGACGTATTCCAGAAGGTAGCAGTTAAGGAGGAGGGGAGAGTAGAACTTCCGGTGTATCCGCCATGATGATCCGACTGAAAGTGGGATCAGATACCTGTCAAAAGCAGGTACCAGCATTTCCCCCCCCCCCAAAAAAAGAAATAGAAGAGGAGGAGGCATAAAGCAGAACTTCCACTTTAGTTCTGCTTTAAAGTGTAACTCCACATTTGTGGAAAAAAATGAGCAAACAAAACACAAATAATATAGTGTATACAATTGCGACTCAAGTCATATTGTAATTGAGTATTAAAAATGACCTTTCCTAGGTTTCTGTAAAAAAATGTAATTTCCTGCTTGTGTGATTGGCTTACTGATTTTCCCAGAAGTCTGCACAAGTCAGATTTTTGCATCCCCTGTGTCACGGATCCACCCCCCATGCCATGCCCACAGCGACTAGCTAACCGAGGTGCGCACGTGCGGCCCGTGACTTGGGGTAAAAGGGAATAAGGGGGACTTAATCTGAATATGTATAAGTATATAAGACCAGCCGTGATATACTTTCACAGCCCGCACTAACTCTGGCCACCACTAGAGGGAGACTCCGCTCCAATCCAGCAGGCTGACCACACACACAGGCAGACACGAATCTTATATACAATCTGGTGCACACTAAGGGTTGGGGAGCAGCCTAGCAATCGCACACCCTTCTGGGATTCCTCCAGCTATCCTACAAGCCAGAACCCCGGTGTTAATCACTCTTCTACTGTCCACACACCCTCTCACCAGACACACCACAAATGGTAGCTTGCCACCACCGAACAGTTTTTTTCTGGCCTGCTGGGCCACCACACACACACAGATCTCTGTCTGGTAGACCTGTTACCTTTACAATCTGCATGCAAACTGCCAACACGCAGTCAGGGGTGGACTGATCATTTGGAAACTCGGGCACTGCCCGAGGGCCCAGGGTCAGTAGGAGGCCCCATGAGATGCCCCTGGTACCTTTTTCATAGGCTTTTTTGAGTTTGGGAAAAGACACAGGGGCCCCATGATCCCCTATTGCCCTGGGGCCCCATGAGTTGTCAGTCCGCCCCTGCATACAGATTGGCAATGAACTTGACCGAGCATATGAAGACACTGCAATACAATACAACCTCTCTGGAGATATGAGCCCGACCTTAAGTACCCAGAAGTCACTTATTAATTTTATGTTTTAATATCCCGAAAGTGGGCGGTGCATAAAATATGTACAAAGTATAAAAAGTTACAGAAAATACAAGAAGTACAAGAAGACACACAATTGGCTATTGACTATAAAATAAAAGGGAAATAAAAACAGAAATAAAACTTTTACCAAGATTTATCCTGCGACTGGAGCAAGTCAGACAAAGTCTGCAATCCGTCAGTCAATCGAACTGGCTCCATACGAATCGCAACGTCCATATCCCAGGTGCTCAATTTATGGGAATATGGACGTAGGCTGGACATTAGCCCTTGGCCAATCAACTCTGGGGGGTGTTTCTGTACCAGGCCACAGGACGTTCTGGGTACTGAAATGCCCAAAGTCGATTGGACCAGGAATGGGTTGAATCACCAAGTCAAGGATTGAATTTCCAACACCAGTCCGATTGTGACAGTACCAATCACTGTTCAGCTGTCACAATCAGGCACCATATAACCATTTTCTGCATTTCTCTGGCATTCTACATAGGTTACAAATACAATTTTACATGCAGATGTAGCCTACAGTGTGTCCAATCAGAAGGAAGTATTTTTATCTCTCTGCATTGCAACTAATATTTTAGTTTTTATGAGAGATGAAATATATTCCTTTGATCTGTGTATATATGTCAGAGCTCCCCACCTCTGGTCTCCTGCTGTGTCATGAAGCCGAACTGTCTGAGCCTTTTCCTTTCAGATTTCCAGGAGATGACAAATCTTATTGGCATCCAGGTGTCACCTCCTTCCAGAGGATGCTCTGTCCCTGTCAGATGCTAATTGGTGACCATATGTCTCTGACTTAATTCTGAACACATCTTATATTATTATAACATGAAATGAGCTAAATCTACAATGTCATATTTCTACAGGTGACATCTCAGCTACTGATATCTTACATGTACGTTACACCCTGCAACAAAAAAATGTCATTTTTGGTGAGATATTCCCAAAGGAAAATTGCATCTAAAAGGATGCAGACCCTGATACTTTCCTTATTAGAGACCCTGCCGGTGTAGCAGCTAACTGATAATTATAAAATCACTCCCACACAGAGTTGCTCTGTGCATGGACACAGACAAACAAACAGCTATTTCTTCAGAATAAGAAAAGGTAGGAATCTGCAACAAAGTTTTTAAAATCCCTGCAATGTACATAGATGACACAGAGGGGAGGGTTTTTCTTTCAACAAAAGTGGAGTTACTCTTTAAGTAGTACATTTAAAGCCAAATCAATAGGCCCATAGCTAAAATGTAAAAACTGCTCTGGTCCATAAGTTGTGTATAGGAGCTAAAGCAATTCTAAAGTATGATCGTAGCTCCAAACATACAAATGTCACCAGCGATAGCATTCAAAGAATGAGAAGTACGACCAGTAGAGCTGGTTTGATTGATGTCTAGGTGAATGCCATTCAAACACGCACTGCTCTGGGCCAATACTTGCATTTTTAGTTCCTTTTCTCTGAATTGCTTTGTGTTTCATGCCAAGTTTTCACAAACTTTATAACTTTTAATAGTTATTTTCTCCCCCCACCATTGCTGTAAAACATCCTTCCTCTTACTGGTTTGGGAAAAGTGTGGGCTATTTTCTGTATATTGATCTGCCTGCTCAGTCCAGCTTAGTACTGCCAGCCACTATGGAGGAGGATTGGAGAGAAATAGCGTACAATTCAGATGACCATGAAGAAAGCAGGGTTACTTATTGCTCTATGCATTCAGTGAGCTTTGCTAGACAGGCAAATACATAATGTGACTGTCAATGATTCAAAGTGGTCCTAAAGGCTCAAGGTTTTTTACTTTCACGCATTGTATGCATGAAGGCAAAACTCTTTCTATATGCCCCCCCAGCCCCCTCAACACTTACCTGAGCCTCATCCCAATCTAGTGATGTCCACGAGAGCCTCGGTTCTCTGGGGACTCTCACTCCTGATTGGCAGCAGCGGGAGCTATTGGCTGTCAATCACAGCCAAAGAGCCAATCAGGAGAGGAAGGAGGTGGGGCCGAACCGTGGCTCTGTGGGTGAATAGACAGTTTGGGAGTGCGTCAGCTTGGGTGCCCCCATAACAAGCTGATTGCTATGGGGGTCACAGATAGGAAGGAGGGCCATGAATGCTGGTAGGGGACCCAAGCAGCGGAGGATCCAGGCAAACAAGACTTTAGTATCACTTTCAGGTGATACTAAATGCTAACTTTTGTTGTTTTAAATTAAAGACATTATGCTTACCTGCTCTGTGCAATCTCCTCTTTGGTAGTCCCCCGCCAGCGCTGTCTCCTTCTCCAACCTCTAGGTGTCTCCTTAGCAAACCATGTGCTAAGGAGGCACCCATGCATGTGCACTTCCGAGCATCCATAGATACACATAGTGGCAGAAAGCCACACACGAGCTTCATTCTCACAAGAGCTTGACTTGGCTCCCACTGTCCTCCATGCAGGCTCGACTGGCCATAAGGCACACAAGGCATTTGCCCAGTAGGCCAGGGCCGCCTGGATAGGAGGTACAGCGGGCGACACATAGAGGAACCGATCTATGCATTTCTCTCCTGTTGCCACTGAATGCCCACTTCTCCTCTTCCTCATACAAGCATTCAGTGGTGGCAGGAAAGCAATGCATGGATCGGTTCTTCTATGTGTCTCCTGGCTGTACCTCCTATCTGCTGCTCTCCTGGGTTCCTGTATAAGTTCTCCGGCAGCCGCCCCCCCCCCCCCCCTCAAAACCGAAGCTCTGCCGGGTTATTAGAGCTAGTGCTGACAGTTCCCCCACCACCACAGATGGAAAGACAAAGCTTGTTGTGCCCCTCCTCCTCCCAGCCTCTCCTCCTGTATCTACCCCACCCACACTCTTTCTTTTCTTTTAGTGGTGGAACTACTGGGGTCACAAAGGTTGCTCTGCTTCTCCTCCCGCCCTCTCCTCTTGTGTCTGCTCCACCCACACTCTTTCTTTTCTTTTAGTGGTGGAAATACTGGGGTCACAAAGGTCGCTCTTGCAACCGGGCCCTGGTGTCCCGCCACGGGCGCTCCAAGGAAAGGGTCACCGGGCTTGGAGCTGCTCAGTCTAAAATGCCTCCATGTCTCCTGTGAGTCCAAGAAGAGAGGACAGCAATTTTGCAGCCAGGACAGTGCTAGAACAGGGACATTGAGCCAGGTAAGTGTTTAGGGATAGGGGGTTAAGACAGATAGTGGGGTGTTTTTTACCTTAATGCAGAGAATGCATAACCCTGTTATGTTAAACTCTTCTGGGTGTTTCTCTCTTCAGGCTACTAAAACACAATGCACTTTCATGGTAAACTGAAGGCTGAGCCTCCACAAGCTGGAAACATACTACAGTTGTTAGTAGTACCTTTCCCCAGTTGTGCCCTTTGCATGGCAAGTGGGACCCTCAGTTGAAGTTTCCCAGGCATAATGGGGAGCACAGTGGCTAGGCACTTCTGCCTGGGACCACTAGGGTTGTTAATTCAAATCCCAGTCAAAATTGTCCCTAATATGTGTATGTATGAATGTGAGTTAGGGACCTTAGATTGTACACCCCTTGAGGGTTAGGGACTGATGTGAATGTACAATATATATGTAAAGCGCTGCGTAAATTGTTGGCGCAATATAAGTACCTGAAATAAATAAATAATACTCACTCATTTGTACCTCTTACAGTAACAACAGTCCAACCCATGGATGTCTTTTAAAGGTTTATTGCACAACAAGGGAGAACAGGGTGGGTGGAAAATACAAACAGTAGTACATCTTTTCAGGTCCTGGATGGAGCTCAGACATCGTCTGTATAGAGCAGGCGTCTCCAAACTTTTTAAACAAAGGGCCAGTTTACTGTGCTTCAGACTTTAGGGGTCCGGGCCATGGCAAGTGGGAGCAGAAAATGTCTGGCATCAGTGGGACTAAACCATTTCCCAACTTTTGCATTACAGGATATACAGTATTAGTGCCCCCATCGTTGGTGTCAGTGGTCAGAATAGTGCCCCATCATTGATGTCTGTGGAAGGGATAGTACCCCATTGTTGGTGTCAGTGGAGGATTTATTGTCCCATTGTCGGTGTCAGTGGAAGGAATGGTACCTCATATAAGTGGGAGGAATAGTGCCCCAAGGGCCTGATGAGGGTATGCATAGGGCCGCAGTTTGGAGATCACTGGTATAGAGCATCCAATACAACATTCATTTCTGGCCATAAGCTATTAGGAAGAATCCAAGGCCTTTCCACATGACAAATGCCTGGTGAGTTTTTTTTATAACACTTTGAATTTAGAATCTTTAACTTTTGGATTATGATGGAGCCAAAAGAGCCTGATTTGTCCCAAATATACCATATATATACAGTTGTGTTCAAAATAATAGCAGTGTGTTGAAAAAAGTGAATAAAGCTGAAAATCCTTCTGATAGCTTTTATTTCCATCCACACAAATGCATTGGGAACACGACACATTTTCTATTCCAAATCACAACATGAAGAAAAATACATCAAATTTGTGTTGTTCCTCTAAAAAAAGTGAAGAAAAGTGAATATTAGACGGTTCAAAAAAATCGCAGTGTTTGTATTCTTCTTTACAAACTCAAACATTCACTATATAAACTGAGAAATGTTTGAAGATTTTGCTTTCCTTTGAATGACTACATGAATATTTGGTTGTAGTCGCACTGTTTCTGAGAACTGCTGTACATCTGTGTTGCATGGAGTCACCCAACTTCTGGCCCCTGTGATCAGGTATTCCAGCCCAGGATGATTGGACGACATTCCACAGTTCTTCTCTATTTCTTGGTTTTGCCTCAGAAACGGCATTTTTGATGTCACCCCACAAGTTTTCTATTGGATGAAGATCCGGGGATTAGGCTGGCCACTCCATAACGTCCATCTTGTTGGTCTGGAACCAAGATGTTGCACGTTTACTGGTGTGTTTGGGGTCGTTGTCTTGTAGGAACACCCATTTCAAGGGCATTTCCTCTTCAGCATAAGGCAGCATGACCTCTTCAAGTATTCTGATGTATTCAAACTGATCCATGATCCCTGGTATGCGATAAATAGGCCCAACACCGTAGTATGAGAAACATCCCCATATCATGATGCTTGCACCACCATGCTTCACGGTCTTCACAGTGTCCTGTGGCTTGAATTCAGTGTTTGGGGGTCGTCTGACAAACTGTCTCCGCCCACTAGACCCAAAAAGAACAATCTTACTTTCATCAGTCCACAAAATGTCTCTTTAGGCCAGTCAATGTGCTCTTTGGCAGATTGTAACCTCTTCAAAACAGGTCTTTTTTCCAACAGTGGGACTTTGCGGGGACTTCTTGCAGATAGCTTGGCTTCACATAGGCGTCTTCTAATTGTAACAGTCCTCACAGGGAACGTCACACCTTCTTTCATCTTCCTGGAGCTGATTGTTGGCTGAGTCCGTGCCATTTTGGCTATTCTTCTATCCATTCCAATGGTAGTTTTTCGCTTTCTTCCACGTCTTTCAGGTTTTGGTTGCCGTTTTAAAGCATTTGCGATCATTTTAGCTGAGCAGCCGATCATTTTCTGCACTTCTTTATATGTTTTCCCCTCTCCAATCAACTTTTTAATCAAGGTACGCTGTTCTTCTGAACAATGTCTGGAACGACCCATTTTCCTCAGAATTTCAGAGAGAAATGCACTGTAACCAGCATGGATAACATTTGCTGCCTTCCTTCCTTAAATAAGGGCAATAATTGCCACCTGTTTATCAAAGAATGAATGACCTCACTAATAGAACTCCACACTGCTATTATATTGAACACGCCCCTTTCAATGAGTGATTCAATGACACAGAATCAGCAGCATGCATGTCATGACTGTTGGGTCTGTTGGATTTCTATTACTCTACTACACCTGCTAGGAAATTATTTGCCATGTAGAAATATCATTTCCACCAAAACCAGTGATTGATCCGGTTAGTGATGTCTGGCTGGCTGCTATTATTTTGACCATAACTGTGTGTGTGTGTGTGTGTGTATATATATATACTATACAGTATATAGTTTTTTACAAAGTTATTCTCAGGTCCATTGTGATTGTATGGGTGTGGGAGGTAAAGCAATTCTAAAGTATCATATTACCGCTAAACATACAATATCACCGTACAAATGTAGCATTCAAAGAATGAGCAATCCGACCAGCTGAGCTGGTTTAATGATGTCTTGGTGGAATGCCATTAGTACACTCACTGCTTCAAGCCAATACATTTTTAGTTTTGTTTTTCTGATGTGCTTTGTGTTTCCCATGAATGTTTATAGAACTTTATAATTTTTCATGACTTCTTTTAATTAGTTATTTTCTCCCCCACCTGTCACAGTCAGCGGTCAGGCTCAGAGACCAGTAGCTATAGCAGCAGAGAGACTCCCATTGACCCGGAGGATAAGTACACCAGCAGGTTACCCTGGCGGATGATGCTGTCTCACCCAAGGTGCGGGGTCAAAGCACTAACCGGTATTCACCAGAGCTCCTGATGGTGGAGATAAGTTTTGCTGCATGTTAGTACCAGGTTGAGGCCCTCAGGATCATCTCACCAGGAAGCAAAAAAACCAGGGGTCCAATAGCGGATATAGCAGGTAGGGATCAAGCAGTAGTGAAGTCAGTAAACAAGCCAAAGGATGGTAGCAAGTGGTTGCTGGTTGGGATCAAGCAGAAGCGTAGTTGAGGAACAAACCAAAGGTCAGTAACAAGTGGTATTGAAGATAAGGACAGCTGCAGTTATGCAAAGAACATGGAAGGGCAATGCATATCACAAACAAAGGATTTCCCAGCACACTTACCAGCCAGCCTGCAAAACAACCAAATTGGCCCTGTCTAACCATTTACATTAAAAGCAGAGGGTTTTGTTTGCACACATATATATGTGTAAGCCGTAGTGCCTACGCTAAGGGACCTCTGTATATACTGCACTCCTAATTCTAAATTCCCAGAGCCTTCATAGTAAGAGCACATATAAGAATGGATAGATTAAGGGCAGGTATGCCTGGGGGGAGCCCATCCCTCTTTAAGCACCCTCCACTCAGCTGAGTCCAGTGTAGTGCAAGTACCCATACATACCACTCGTGTACCACTTGAAGTAATGATAGTCCAGTCCATAGATCTTTTTTAAAAGTTTCAAAAAGGCAACAAGACAGAACATGTGTGGGTGGAAAATCCAAACAATAGCACATCTTTTCAAAGCTGAAAGTCCTCGGGAGGAGCTCAGTCTTCATCCGCTACAACAGAAGTTCCTGTGTTTTCTGGACTGCAGCATCAGACCAGTAGGGGTTCAGGTTACACCATTGTACCCAGTGATATTTTTTTCAGCTACTGCATGAACATGGATCAATTCCAACACCATTAGAGGTCTAAGTTTGGCTCCAGTGATGATATCACTTTAGCAGCAAGATCAGCATGGGTAAGGTCCTCTTAGAGTTAGGTATCACATGGTGGCTCCAGATCAGGCCTGGGCTCCAGCATCTTAGACTCAGGCATCAGCTTGTAGGCAAAAGAAAAGACTATTCTAGAAGTCTGCTCAGGATGCTTGGCAAAGCTAGACCGAGCCCACTGACTGAAAGCTCATCAAGCCCTGAGAACGCTTCATTGGAGATATTCCCGCACTACCTAAAAACAAATGCAAATGTAAACAAATGTTAGAAAACCCATCCCTTTGTTAACCACCTGTCGACCACTCACAGTACATATACTGCCAGCAGGCAGCAGGTATGGGCACATGATCAGCCTTCTTCCGGGTTCAGGAAGTACATGCGCATGCCCCCTGCTGCCCTGTGCTATGATTGGACACGGCACGAGTTTGGCAGCTGATTTCAGTCAATGATTTTGAAATTAAACCTTCTCAAAAGAACAGAGAACTTAGAGCATTTGCAAGTCAAATATGCTTCAAATTTTTTATTCTTGTTTTCTCTCCCAGCACTGCTCTTATAGTGTAGACCAGTGGTCTCCAAACTGTGGCCCAATGGCTGGATGAAGCCCTTTTCTTGCTTTTGTCCAGCCCTTGGGGCACTATTTTATCCTCTGATACCACCAATGGGGCATAATTCCCTCCACTGACACTAATGGAAGGCACAAATCCTCCCAATTACATCAATTATGGGGCACAATTCCTCACAATGACACCAACAATCAGGGCCTATGACACCAATTATGGAGCACAATTCCTCCCAATGATACCAATGATGGGGTGCCATTGCTCCCATTAAAACCAAAGAAGGGGCATGGTTTATTCCCACTGATGTCAGGACCTTTTCCACTCCCAATGGCCACAGTCTGGCCCCCCTAAAGTCTGAAGGACAGCAAACTGGCCCTTTGTTTAGAAGGTTTGGAGACTCCTGGTGTAGACTGTTTGTAGGAGCTTCCTATGAATCTGTTCATGGTCCATAAGTAAATGGACATCACATTTTTACTGTTGTGACTACAGCATGTGCCAGAGCACTGTACATTAAGTAAATGTTGACACCCAGGAAAGGAAGTGTCTGTGGATACACCTTACTGGTATGATTTCAAGGAGACCTGTGGTTACAGCGTACACTTTCATCATCATTGTAATAACAATGCAGACAATAGCTATATTTAACATTCCAATGTAAGCTTACCTGAAAAATCTCCTTTCATGTTGGGAGTTCTGCCTATCAGCAAGAGGTAGGGGGCATCTCCATCTCCTTTTGTTGGGTACCTTTTTGTGGGCTGACACCGAGAGGTCTAACCCCAGGGTGGGCTGTTCTGGGCTATGCTAGGCACTGTGAATAGGGTCACTCGCCTGCACATGGGGTACTTTTACTTGTGTCATGCTCATTAATGCCCCAGGACAAGGCGGGAGCTGCTTTCAGGAGGTCCTCCAACTTAGGGCCGTACACTATGTACACTGAGCAATAAACTGGACTCAGTTGAACCTCTGGTCCCATGGCAATGTACATCTTGACTGTAACTGTTGCAATTAGGAGGGGCACGCTGAGCCTATGTCTACTCCAGCTGTCCAGCATAGCTGTGTTACCTCACTCCCAGTAACAGAATGGGGTTCCACAGTGCACTTAGTGAGGACCTCATACGTGCACTTTGTTCCTCTTCATTTCCCGTTCCTAGTGGCTAGGCCGAGGGCCTTCATAGTGCTGATCTGCTCCTGTGGCTATGCATTATTGACCGCTAAGGGTGGGAGCCCCAGAAGCACCCACCCCCATTGGTATCAGAGGACACCTTGCCTATAACAGGTACCACACTTCACGAAAAGCTGCAGGTACTGGTTTCTAGACATCCTTACCCTTGGCAACTACTTGTTTGTACATTTTAGCATATTAACTCTTGTGGAGCTGTATTCATACCCCAATGTGCTTTACTGACCCAAGCTGCAAGTCTATGTGTACTGTGCCGGTTACTTTCATACACCCCTTTGAATAACTTCAGACCAGGCATTAAAACATTTTAAAGCTTTATTCAGCAATACAATTCCAAAAGAGCAAACAGTCTTTGAACCTAACTACTGTGGCTGTCCCAACATACCTGAACAGGTAAAAGTCCATAGTTGGCAGAGTCCATGTTGACGCTTTCCAGGGTGCTGGTGTCTTCAGGGCACACTGCAGGTCCCAGCAGTCCCCTTACATGGTGATGGTGGTTGTGGCTGCGAACAGATTGTGGCAAACAAGGCTAAGGAAGCAAGCAAGCAAGCATGCCATGGGATCCAAATACCCGTCCCTTTTAAAATGCCATAGGACCAGTGGGTTGGACCCAAAAAGCCCAAATAGTAATCCTGGGAACAGTGGCAGAAGGTGTTCACCCCTTCCCTTCCTGGCTAGGGCAGTCATTCTAGCTGACTACAGTAGGCAATCTGCCTATATGCCTGTCTGATGACCATCTCTTTCATCAACTTCACTTCATGCTTTACACAATTTCTAAGGACTACATATCTCATGGTACCTTGCTGCCTGCAAGCAACAGTTCCTGTACTGACTCTGCCTCCTGAAACTCTTCCGACCACTTCTGTAGTTTAGGAGGCAGGTTCTGAGAAATGTGTGACACATCAGTGCCTACTCACAGGACATACGAGTGAGTGGGTGTTACAAAGTTCCAGGAAGTAAATGTGTGGGATCTTCACAAAGTAAGTTTACAATCTTTAAGATTGTTCAGAGTCATGGCTGCCATCAGAGGGGGACAGCCCATACACATGTAGGAGGCCCGGATGTCCCGTGGGGCCTGGCTGCCTGGGTGTCCCGAGCTGCCCGCTCAACTACAGCTTCCTTTGTTTGGCCAGCAGTGGTGGGTTGGCGGGGCATCAGTTGTCACATGACTGGTGGTGGATTGCAGTCAAACAGAGGGAAGGAAAGAGAAGGTCTGAGAGGAAAGAACCGCATCTGGCATCACTGACAGCTGGGATTGGAGCTTATTTGTTGGTGGCAGTGAAGAGGAAGGGGGGAGCTTTTGTGGGCCGGCCTGCCTATTGAATGTGTAGGTGCTACATTGCTGCTGCACAATTCCTATACCTGTGAGATGAGCTAACATCCCCTGCAGACCGGGATTATACAGAAGCAGAGGGGCTAAATGTGGATGTGGGCCTGAGTGGTGACTATCTCTTTGCTGGATGGGGATGTCTCTTTGCTATTTGGAGATGTCTTTTTGCTGGATTGGCATGCCTCTTTGTTGAATATATGGTGATGTCTCTGTGCTGGATTAGGATGGCTCTTGCTGGATTGGGATGTCTCTTTGGTGCATGGGCATGTCTCTTTTCTGGATGGGGATGTAGCTTTGCTGGATGGGGATGCTTCTTTGCTGGATGGGGATGTCTCTTTGCTGGATTGGGATGTCTCCTTGCTGGATTGAGATGTCTCCTTGCTGGATTGAGATGTATCTTTGCTGAATATACGGGCATGTCTCTTTGCTGGATTGGGATGTCTCTTTGCTGGATGGGAATTCTCTTTGCTGGATTTGGCTGTCTCTGCAATATGGGGATGTCTCTTTGCTGGATCAAAAGTCTCTTTGTTGATTATATGGGGATGTCTCTTTGCTGGAATGGGATGTCTCTTTGCCGAATATATGGGGATGTCTCTGCTGGATTGGGCCATCTCTTTGCTGGATTGGAATGAAATGGGCAAGTAAAGGAAGCAGGGCTGCTGATAGAAACCGCGGGGCCCCATACAGTCAACCTGAGAGGGCCCTCCCCCTTAAAAAAAAAACACAGTTTATTATGCTTTAGTTATGAATGAACACAGTGAGTGATCAGTACCAATCACTCATTGTGTTCATTCAGAAACACAGGGGCTGGTAACATATTTACTGGGCTTTTCCACCCACTCTTCATCCTCAAGGATCCTATTGTGTGCTAGCAGTTGCCGGTGGAAAGGAGAAGAGGGAAGCTGGTAAAACTGTGGAGGTGGGGACACACAGGGGGGCCTGGGCAGGGGGAAACATATTGTGCAAAGGGAGTGTGATATGTGTGAAGGGGGGCAATTACTGGAACCGATCCCCTATAGGGGTCTCTCTGCGGCAGCTGAAAGCCAGCAGGAGGGAGAGGAGAAGAAGCCAGCTTTTGGTTGCTGCAGAGGGAATAGATTCCAGTAATTGCCCCCCCACCATATCGATCACTCTCCCTGCCCACATCCAATTCACCCAGCTGCTTGAGCCCCCCTGCTAGCCTGGACCCTGCACAGGAGGACTGGTGATACCCCCTTATCCACAGCCCTGAAAGGAAGATAGAGTGAAAATTGTACCCCCCCCTTTACTTTACATGCTCATTTAATTTCCCCCACCTTTCCTTTACATGTCAAAATGGGCATGTAAAGGAAGGAGAGGTGAAAAGTCGTGGTGGCAGGCTTCATGTGAAAAAAGATGATGACTTGGAATACACTTTTCATTCTCATCTATTACGTTGTCAGAGTGTTACAATAAAAGTGGCTGCAAAATAATGGTGTGCACACTTTGGTATCAAAGCAATAGGCCCGTAGCAAAAATGTAAAAATGGATCTGGTCAATACAAAGGGTACAGGTGCAGGAGCACAAATGGTTAAGAAACGTCAAACTACCTGAAAATACCTAAATGTCACCACCATTTGCTTGATATGAATGAATGTGACCAGCAGAGCTGGTTAGGTTGCTGTCAAATGTCAAAATTCACAATTTAGTTTCTCTGATTTTCTTTGTATTTGGTGCCAAAATTTCAGACTCTATATAAAGGGTAAGAAACTGTAAAACCCATCAGTGTTGAAATCCCTGCTTTGCTCTGCTCATCGGTCCAGGACTATGCCTACAAGGTAAGCACAAAACTTGCAATGATAATATAATATACAGGGAGATAGCCAGCATGGATTTATAAAGATCATTGTTGTAAAAGAAAAAAAATCTATAATCCGCAAAAAACACGTGGGCTGGAGATATGGTGTACTTGGACTTTGCTAAAGCTTTTGACAAATTTCCTTTACAGATGGCCAATGTGTAAATTGAGATCTTTGTTAGAAAGCTCACTCTGAATGGAGAGTAAACTGGCTTAAAGTGAATCTAAATGAATGCGTTGTTCTGGTAGCTCCTTCTATTACAGACTTTAGCTACATGTGGAGGAAATTGCACTGCCTTTTCATCACATTGCATATTATCTCGCCATCGTAAGTCTCGGGAATAGAATCAAGAGGATATGACACTGTTTTAAAGAACCAAAAAATAGTCTTTATTTGACAAAACACAAAAAAAGGCAAATACGTAAATTGTTGCGGCTCCGACCAAGTTTGAACCACACCAATATGAACATTCTAATAGCAGTCACATCGAGTGCGACTTGGCATGCAATTTGCATGACATGCAACTTGCAAATCGTATGCCAAGTCACACCCTATTGTCTGCTATTAGAGCAGTCACATGGGTGTGTTTCCGACACTGATTTCTATAGTAGTACATGTACTACTTTAGTGGCAATTTGCATAGATGTCTTGCAAATCACAAGGAAATCGGCATCTTCACTGTACGTCGCACAATTTACAAATCGGCTTTGATGTGACCGCGGTGTAAGGCCTTTTTATGTTTGATTTCCTGAGTGTTTTCCGATTTATGGGAAATGCCGCATACTAGCAAAAGTGAATTGACATTTTCAGTATTGCATGCGAGATGTGGTCATGTGACTGCCTTAACTTATGCAATAATCTGGAGTGAATTGTGTCCATAGTGCCAATAAATGTTGCCATGGGGTTCCCCTTCACATCCCTGTTCAATGTTCTGTTGTATGCTGCACAGGTACACTTCACTGTGGCTTTCTTTCTGACTCTGATTTGTGGGGCCTGTATACCAAGGGTTAACGCAGGTAAGAAGAGGATTGGTGCTGGATAATCAGTTGTAATCACTTTCTCTGACCAAATGAATGACAGTGGTGGGTGTAGCCTTCATTGGGGGTGGGGCCTTGTTTGGCATACTCCAAATCCAACCTATGTTATATAAAGGCCTGCAGTAGTGGGTGGTTTGGCCTGGTAACAGGCCGGGTTATTTTCAGCAAGTCCGTGCCTGTGGTGGTTTGGGGTGGGGGGAGGAAGAGATATTGTGCTGAATTGCCCCAGGAGACAAGCTGGTAGGTTAATTGTCCCCTGTCTGCATTGTCCCTAGTATGTGTGTGTATGAATGTGAGTTAGCGACCTTAGATTGTACGCCCCTCGGGGGTGGGGACTGATGTGAATGTACAATATATATGTAAAGTGCTGCGTAAATTGACGGCGCTATATAAGTAAAATAAAATAAATAAAAATAAAATACGAAATGCACTCACATTCCGGAGGTGTATACCGCACCAGGTATGATGAACATCCAGTAATGTACTTCTGTAGGCACTAGATGGCAGTAAGCTACATTCAAAATTAAAGTGAATGTGGAATCCGATAATATAAATCAATATAGTGACAATATTATGTAAATAAATATATAAGTGCTTAATGATAACAAAAATTATCACATCAAACACCCCAAAAAAATTATAAAAATACAAACTTAAATCTATACGCATGTGCATAAATTACACATACATATAGTTATATCACACGTGCAAATGTGAAGTGAAATAATGGCTTATAAACGCACAGAAAAACAAATCTATAAATGTTGAAGGTGAAAATAAAAAAATGTGAAGTGAAATAATTGCTTATTAAACGCACAGAAAGTCCAATTAAATGTTGAAGGTGAACAAAAATGATAACGGTGATTCCAATAATGCTGCAAAGTGACCACAGGTGAACCAAATCGTGCAGGTATCTGAGTGTAGATAGAGCTTGTGAATCCAAACACCTTCTGGATTAGCCTCTCACCTCATCCCTTCGACCCTTGCGGATCAAAGAGCAATAATGGATCCCTCTCACAGATCCTCCAGGCACCACAGCCTTCCAGAAACGCTTTTCAAATTTCGATAATCCCACTCAAGCTCTTCTCCAGGTATAGGTGAAACATCAATCCCCCTTATCCTCTGGGAGATCTACGGCATCAGTGGGAGATTCAGCTCACAGGTGTCCATCCAAAACACCTTTTTTTTTTATTTTTCACCTTCAACATTTATAGATTTGTTTTTCTGTGCGTTTATAAGCCATTATTTCACTTCACATTTGCACGTGTGATATAACTATATGTATGTGTAATTTATGCACATGCGTATAGATTTAAGTTTGTATTTTTATAATTTTTTTGGGGTGTTTGATGTGATAATTTTTGTTATCATTAAGCACTTATATATTTATTTACATAATATTGTCACTATATTGATTTATATTATCGGATTCCACATTCACTTTAATTTTGAATGTAGCGCAGCATTTATATGGTTTATTTTTATCCTCGCCTTGCATTAGTGTGGTGACATTTTGGGAGCCCCCGGACTGGCCTATGCTGCTGGGGACGATACTGCCATCTAGTGCCTAAAGAAGTACATTACTGGATGTCCATCATACATGGTCGGTATGCTCCTCCAGAATGTGAGTGCATTTCTTATAGTTTATTGTGTAATAAAAGCTTTTAAAGGATAAAGCACTATGCTGAGCTTTTATTTATGAGGAATTACGGCTGACCCTTAGGTGGTTATCTGGAGGGGGCATCCTGGGAGATATTATTCAGCAAGTTGATCTTCAGAGTCCATACGTTTGGGACCAAAAGTGCAGTTAGACCAAAACTCTAGGGCGGGCACAAAGCGGTGCTTGCCAAGTTAGCCAGTGTGTAGTCACATGACAAGTTGTCCTGGCCACTCAAACATTACATGAATAAATGCTGTGACTTGGGACTTGGGGCAAGAGAGTGGAGAGGGAGGAGAACAGCTGGCCAGTGTTGGCCATTGTCTATGCCACCTGTTTATTTTATGAAGAATAAAGAACCTCTGCTATGGATCTAAATGTTTGTATTTTTCTTTCAGCTGATTAACATCTGGAGTACAAGGCAGAGGGGGGGCCCTGGGAAGCCTGTTGGGATTGGCTGTCTGGTGTCACAGGGGGTGTGGAAAAGTGATCTTAACAATCATTCCAAAATAAAAAAATAAACATGTAAGACTTACCTGCCCTGCACAGTAGTTTTGCCACAGAGCAGCCCAGATCCTTCATGTCATTGCTCCCCCGCCAGCATTCCTTGGCCCCTCTCTTCTTAAAATGATTACTCTAGATAACCTGCACAGAGAATGTGATTGTCAGGATGAAATGTCCAATGATTCTTTGCTTCTCAGTTTACAGGGAGTGGTCCTGCTGTTGGTTCAGCGAGGCCTTGGAGAAAGCCACCTTCATGTCCTCCACTAGCCAATCATTTGTGGGCCTAGTGGAGATTTAGTTGCACCAGGCAAGAACTTGGCGATCAAGGACCTATATAAACACCCTGGTATGCCAGAGGTGGTTTCGGAAATCAAGCATAGCAACTTGACCATCATTTTTCCTCTATGCTAGCTTATTGGGGATGTGCGATAAAATGCTTCTTGTTTCATTGAATGATACTGGAACGGATTTTGCGTAGTCCCCCATATTTTCCAGATACGCTTTGAGAGCCGTTTGCTGGCAATACAGCAGCAGCCAGGTAATAGTATTTGCACGAAAAATTGGGGAGCTGGGCAGGCAATGTGTTTACACCAGGGACCATGTACAGGTTGCAAGAAACAACAGTATTGTGAAACCCCTTGGGGATTACATGGAGTTGTTGATTTGATCTTTGGTGCATAAAGGCTGTCTGCTCAGAACTAGACATCTAGTCACAACAATAGAAACAACAGTCTGCTGAACATTAATATACACAAACATTAGATGTTTGCCCATGGTTGTAATTGCACATAACATTTGTAAACATTCACAGTGCAGGGAGGAAAAAGTATGTGGAAAACCTTTGGACTTAATAACCTGTTTGACCCTCCGTTTTGGCAGCAATAACTCTCAAGCAATACGTTCCTAGAGTAGTTGGCAGATCAGGACCTGCTCAACGATCAGGAGTCTCGTTTTGGACCACTCCTCTTCACAACAACTGTTTTTCGGTTGAGGTGAAGAGGAAGTCTGACTTGGGCCACTCCAGAAGGCGTATTCTGTGCTTGTTGCAGGCCATTGTTATTGTTGCATTACTTGTATAGCTTTGGGGTCATTGTCCTGTTGCATAGCATCACCATCTGCTGCGAGCTTCAGTTTGGACGGACAGATGGTCGTTACACGTTTTTCCTGCAAGGAGCTCTTCAGATACACTTTTTGCCGGCTTGGAATTCTTCTTATTTTCATCCTACTTCTTCTCTTCATCCTCATCATCCTCATTCCTCTTCTTCTTTTCTGAGGATGATGATGAAGAAGAAGAAGAAGAAGTAGGATGAAAATAAGAAGAATTCCAAGCCGGCAAAAAGTGTATCTGCAGAGCTCCTCTATTGTATGCAGCAGAACTTAGAGGAGCTCTGCAGATACACTTTTTGCCGGCTTGGAATTCTTCTTATTTTTCATCCTACTTTTCTTCTTCTTCCCTCTTCATCTCCTCATCCTCATCCTCTTCTTCTTCTTCTAATGAGGATGAGGATGAAGAAGAGGATGAGGATGATAGATAGGGAACAAATAAGAAGTAAGAGAGTAGGATGAAATAAAAGAAGAATTACAAGCCGGCAAAAAAAAGTGTGTATGCTGCAGAGGCTCCGCTAAGTGTAATCTGCAGAGCTCCGCTATTTCTGACACTGTCTCTGACAATTCCCGACCATACAGCGCGTTTGAAACCATTGTATCGTATATGTTTCCATTGTATGGGAAAAACAAATAGATACAATGGTTTTTTCAACCGCTGTATGGATGAGATGTCCACAGAACTGTCAGAAACTAGGCTCTTTCTGACAGTTTCTGGTGGACATTCCCTCCATACACGGTTGAAACATTGTATCTATTTTGTTTTCCATAAATTAGGAAACAAAATAGATACAATGTTTCAACCGCAGTATGGAGAGGGAATGTCAGAGAAGTTGGTCCACAGAAAATAGCGGAGTCACTGCAGAACTAGCACTTAGCGGAGCTTCCTGCAGATAGATACCAGTGGTTCAGAAACATACGGCTATGTTTCAAACCGCTGTAATGGAGTGAATGTCAGAGAACTGTCAGAAGATAGCCTATTGGAGATTGTCACGGCTTCAGGCGAAGAACTTCCTTCTCTCATACTTCTATCTTCATCTTCTCATCGCTTCTTCTTCTTTCTCATCATTCGTTCTTCTTCACATCCCTTCTCCTTCTTCACATCTTGCTCCTTCTTCTCATTCCATTCTTCTTCTCATCCTTCTCCATTCTTCACTCATCCTTATCTTCACATCCTTTCTCCTTCTCTCATCCTTCTTCTCATCCTTCCCTTCTCTCTCTCATCCTTCTTCTCATTCCTTCCTCCTTCTTCTCATCCTTCTCCCTTCTCCATCTTCTCATCCTTCTCCTTCTTCTCATTCCTATCTCCTTCGTCTCATCTTCTCCTTCTTCTCCTCTTCTTCTCATCCTTTCTTCTTTTTTTTTTGAATACATTCATTTCATTTTTTAGGAACTTATTTTTATTAAATTATTAATATTTATATTATCATTTTTAAATATCTTCTTTCATCCTTCTTCTCATCCTTCTCCCTTCTACTCATCCTTCTCCTTCTTCTCATCGCTTCTTCTTCTTCTCATCCTTCTTTTTCTCATCCTTCTCCTTCTTCTCATCCTTCTCTCATTTCTTCTCCTTCTTCTCATCCTTTCTTCTCATCCCATCTCCTTCTTCTCATTCCTTCCTCCTTTCTTCTCATCCTTCATCCTCTCTCTTCTTCTCATCCTTCTCCTTTCTTCTCATCCTTCTACGTCTCCTTCTTCTCATCCTTACCTCCTTCTTCAGCATCCTTCTCCTTCTCTTCTTCTCACCTTCCTCCTTCTTCTCATCCCTTCTCCTTCTTCTCATCCTTCTTCCTTCTTTCTCAATTCCATCTCCTTCTCAAGGCCTTCTCCGTTCTCCTTCAATCCTCTTCACATCCTTCTCATCCTTTCTCCTTCTTCTCCTTCTCCTTCTTCTCATCCTTCTCCTTCTTCTTCTCACTTCTCCGTTTCTCATCCTTCTCCTTCTCCTTCCTCATTCCTCCAAGGGCTATTTTCAAATTTAAAGACTCCTACAGTGTTCTGCACCTAATGCTTAAATGCTCTCTGAAAGCCTATGTAGAAACCCTTTTTATAAGTTACACTTCATTGAGAATAAATTCGCAATACCCCTATTCGAGATATCTTCCTGAAAATTCATGAATCGAATCAGCCGACCAATGCTACATTTTGAGAATAATTCGGCTCATCTCTAATGACAACAATCCGTCCAGGTAACTGATGCCGCAAAGCAGCCTAGCCAAACTACTTGATGCTCCCTCCGCCATGTTTAAAATACAATGGGGATGCAAGGTTTTTGATTTGTTGTGAGTGTATCTAACGGCGCTTTACCTTTCACACCACACATACCGTGTTTGTTAGTGTCCTCTACACTCTCCAAACAACTCATATCTTGGGTTTCATACCTGTCCACAGTATATTTATGCCAGTAACCATCCTGCTGGGTGGAACTCTCCAGGTGCTCTTTTGCAAACTTCAAACTGTGCCAATATTCTTTTTGGACACAAATGGGCCTTCCTCACGTGGTGTCCTCCCGTATGTACTCCGTTCTTGTTTAAATGTTTGCCTTAAATGTATAGATGTGTCAGCAAAATGTTAAGCATGTTGCCGAGATACCTGTTAGGTCTTTAGCTGACACTCTGGGATTCTTCTTTACCTCATGGCAGGAATTCTGCGCTGTGCTCTTGCAGTCATTTTTACAGGATGACCCACACGCCTAGGGAGAGTAGCAACCCGTGCTAAACCACTTCTCCATTTACCTCTAGACAGTCCTGTCTTCCACGTTGGACATCCCACTAATAAGCATCAAGGCTTTTGGAGATACTTTTGTAACCCTTTCCAGCTTCATGCAATGTCAACAATTTCTTGATCGTCCTAGGTCTTCTGAGAGCTCTTTTCTGCGAGGCATGGTTCACATCAGTCACCACACCTTCTTGAATTGACCAGTAATACCTTCGTAAAACCAGGTGTGTGTTTTTTAACAGGGCAGCGACACGCTCTATGGTCTATGCAACACATCCAATATCCTCCTCACACTGATTGGAGTCCTTGGGTTGGCTCACTCCTGGCTCCAATTAGCTCTGGGATACGTCATTAAGCTAGGGCCCTCACATACTTTTTCCTCTCCTGCACTGTGAATGTTTCCGATTTGGCAAGTCGCAGGGCATGCAAATTGCATGCCAAGGTGCATCCAGGGTGCATTATTTCAGGTGCGATTTGGGAATTGAAATTGTACCTGATATCGGATCTAACGAATGTGAATGTGAGTGTCTTCAGCGTCTGTTATGGATTTGGGGGGGAGGGGACTCCATGCCATTATTTTATTACATTGACGTGTGGATTCCCCTCCAAATCCTTTTCTCTCTCTCTCTCTCTCTCTCTCACTCGCTCTTCTTTCTCTCTCTCAGCTCTTGGCTTGACAAATCTTTCCTGAAAGGGGGTGGAGTGCAAACCAGCATTATCAAATCAATCATTAGTCCAGGCCCTTATCTCATCCCATCATTTGACATTCACATAAGGTGCAGCATTGAAGGTGTTTGAACAGACAAGGCCTCATTCTAATTCACATTCTAGGGATCATTTAAACAGAAAGCAAAGATGCTGCCCCCAGCACATCTATGTTAGGGCAGCCACCCAGGGAGATCATGTAACTTCATTGCCCTGGTTGGGATTCAAACCAATGACCCTAGTGCTGTGAGGCAGCAGTGCTAACCACTTAGCCACGGAGCTGTGACACTAATCCTGCCTGCATTTCTCTGTGGTGTGAACCAACCCTAAGTCCCTGGACAAGGTCAGTGTAACTAGCCAGATATCTCAAATGTGACCGTTTCTTTCATTTTAAGAGGCATTCGTTAATTGAAAAATTCCATTTTGGATGCATTTATTAAACCAATAATAAAGTCTTGAGAGCAAAATAAAAGAATTGATTTAAGGGGAAGGGGCTGCAGAGGTGGCAGAGGTGTATGAAGAATACATTGTTGGAAGAAGTGTGCAAAAGGGGTACAGGGCCAGCAGAGGTACACAGGTACTGCACTGGTGGCAGAAGTGTGTTGAAGGGTACAGTGTTGACAGTGTATGAAGGATACATTTGTGGTAGAGGTGTGTTGAAAGCGCAGTGGTGGCGGAGGTGTGCAAAATGGTACAGTGGTGGCAGAGGTATACTGGGAGTGCAGTGGTGGCATATATATACTGGGGGTGCAGTGGTGGCAGAAGTATACTGGGAGTGCAGTAGTGGCAAAGGTATACTGGGAGTGTGCTGTGGTGGCAGAGGTATACTGGGAGTACTGCAGTGGCAGAGTCATACTGGGAGTGTAGTGGTGACAGAGGTGTGCAAAATGATACAATGGTGGCAGAGGTATACTGGGAGTGCAGTGGTGGCAGAGGTATACTGGGAGTGTAGTAGTGGCAGAGGTATAATGGGAGTGCTGTGGTGGCAGAGGTATACTGGGAGTGCTGTGGTGGCAGAGTCATACTGTTAGTGCTGTGGAGGGAGAGGTATACTGGAAGTGCAGTGGTGGCAGAGGTATACTGGGAGTGCAGTGGTGGCAGAGGTATACTGGGAGTGCAGTGGTGGCAGAGTCATACTGGGAGTGCTGTGGTGGCAGAGTCATACTGGGAGTGCAGTGGTGGCAGAGGTATATAGGTAGTGCAGTGGTGGCAGAGGTATACTAGGAGTGCAGTGGTGGTAGAGGTATACTGGGAGTGCAGTGGTGGTAGAGGTATACTGGGAGTGCAGTGGTGGTAGAGGTATACTGGGAGTGCAGTGGTGGTAGAGGTATACCGGGAGTGCAGTGGTGGTAGAGGTATACCAGGAGTGCAGTGGTGGTAGAGGTATACCGGAAGTGCAGTGGGTGGCAGAGTTATACTGGGTGGCAGAGGTGCAAGTGGTGGCAGAGGTATACTGGAGTGCAGTGGTGGCAGAGGTATACTGGTGGCACAGGTATACATGCGTGCAGTGGTGGCACAGGTATACATGGCGTGCAGTGGTGGCACAGGTATACATGGCGTGCAGTGGTGGCACAGGTATACATGGCGTGCAGTGGTGGCGCATGCATGGTTTAATGTTTTCTTTTTTTAGCTTGCATAACAAAACACAGCAATATACTGTAAATCGTTGTGTTTTACCCATGCGGGATGGTGAAAATCAGTCCTGAATTTACGAATTTGAAAACATTTGGAAGAGGAAGTCTCACCTTTTTCCTTGCTGCTGTTGGGAATCCAGATGTTACTTTAGGATAGGTAGTGCACACATGCACTACAGGCTGGAGAGCCCCGAAGTAATAATTTACAAGCAGATCAGAGCCTTCTTAGGGCTGGCTTGGCAGCTATATCTACTCCTTACCACATATGGCGACCATGGAGGGTTCTGTCGCACATGCAGCATGATGTTGGAAGCCCCCCCTACCCCAGTGTGACACTGGCCCCTTCCTCCAGCAGCAGCTCAGGGGAATCCTAATGGTGGGACATGTGGAATATATTAGTCAGTAGTGCACCTGCCCCCAGCTCCCTGGTCTAGACACTTTGAGACAGTGACAAGATGAAGTAGCAGCAGGTTCTGCAATGTTGACGCTGTATATTTTGTTATCTTAATCATTCTCCTCCATGTGTGCAGTGTTTTGTCAGAGCACAGTGGGCCCCCTCCATCCCTTGGGGCCTGGGCACACATTAAAGATTTTCCATTAATTAATGGCGTATGCATGCAAACATTACACAACTGTTACATGCGTACAGCACTAAATGCTATAGGTGCCAGCTTTTGTCAGCAAGATCCTCTGTCTAAAATGGAATGATCATGTATGCTGATCTGAATGAGTCCTTAATGCAATTAATTGAATTCAGCTAATATTTACACCAAACATAAACAAAGCATAGGAGCCACTTTCAGCAAATTGACCATCAACTGGCTGAAAGTGGCTCAGGTGCTCTTGTCTTTCCATCTGTAAATGAGCCTATACTCCACTATTTTCTTACCCTGAGTTTACATCTGGTAATATTGTCCTCCGTGCCCGCTGACCAATGTCTGATTCTAGAAAGTGAGCCGGAGAGATTAAACTATTAACAAACTGAGCTCAGGTAATAAAATCTGTTGATTCACAATTGTCATGATCAACCAATCTTAGAGTTTTACAGGACCTGAGAATCTGAGACAGCTAGAGGAAACCTCTTCTGAAACATCTATGGTCAGAGTGAAGTCCGAACTCCATGCGTCTTTCCAGAATGAAGCCTTCCAGTGATGGAAGCCTATTTATCCTGCAAAATAACAAGCAAGGTGGTCAGAAGGGGAAAGGGTCAGTGTGATTTAGTTCTGTGTGTAAAATTCAGATTCAGCTATAGAGCTCTATTGACCAAGAGCTGTTCCTTGCAGGAAGTCTTCGTTATCACAAAATGCCTCAGTCTTCTATGTTGAATGAAGTCCAATGTCACTCCCCTGCAAATGTAGGCCATCATGGGCCTGCCCTTTGAGAGGGTGTTACCACTATGTTCTGATGTCACCTTGTAAGATACAGAGAGAGGTAATGTGTTCATCATGTCAGTAACACTCTCTGCAGTATCAAGAACCACCCATCACAAGGGGAAAGATTGAAGAATCAAGTGAGTCATGCAATGGGCCTAAAGACTCCAAAAAAGTCAATGTCCTTGAATTTTTTTCTTTTATTTTTATTACGCAGTTTGTTGTTGTTTCATGCTTTTTAGCATTGGGAAAAAACTGGCTACTTGAGAAACTAACGACACAAAGAGTTTTTTATGTTTAGTAATTTTTTTTGTGTATTCCATTGTTATATGATAAAAACCCACTAACTAGCATTGAAATGCACCAAAAACATAATGGAAATGTTTTGTGAAATTATTATTGAGGTGCCTATATATATATATATATATATATATATATATATATATATATACACAATATTGCCAAAAGTATTGTCCCTGCCCTCCAAATCATGTGATTCAGGTGTTCCAATCCCCTCCATGGACACAGGTGTATACAACCAAGCCCCTAGACATGCAGACTGCTTCTACAAACATTGGTGAAAGAATGGGTTGCTCTCAGGAGCTCAGTGACTCCAAGCGTGGTCCCGTGATAGGTGGTCACCTGTGCAATAAGTCCATCCGTGACATTTCCTGGCTACTAAATATTCCACGCTCAACTGTTAGTGGGATTATAACAAAGTGGAAGCAACTGGGAACAACAACAACTCAGCCACCAAGTGGTAGGCCACGTCACATGACAGGGCGGGGTCAGCGCATGCTGAAGCGCACAGTGTGCAGAAGTCACCACCTGTCTGCAGAGTCAATAGCTAAAGACCTCCAAACTTGGTGTGGCCTTCAGATGAGCCCAACAACAGTGCGTAGAGAGCTTCATGGAATGGGTTTCCATGGCCGAGCAGCTGCATCCAAGCCTTCCATCACCAAGTGCAATGCAAAGCGTTGGATACTGTGGCGTAAAGCACGCCGCCACTGGACTCTAGAGCAGTGGAGACCTGTTATCTGGAGTTAGGAATCACACTTCTCTGTCTAGCAATCCGATGGATGTGTCTGGATATGGCAGTTGACAGGAAAACAGTACTTGCCTGATTGTATTATGCCAAACATAAAGTTTGGTGGAGGGGGGATTATGGTGGGGGGGTTGTTTTTCAGAGGATGGGTTTGGCCCCTTAGTTCCAGTGAAGGGAACTGAAAAGGCATCAGCATACCAAGACATTTTGGGCAATTTCATGCCCCCAACTTTTTTGGTAGAGTTTGAGGATGGCCTTTCCTGTTCCAACATTACTGTGCACCAGTGCACAAAGCAAGGTCCATAAGACATAGAGGGGCCAGTTTGGGGTGGAGGAACTTGACTGGCCTGCACAGAGTCCTGACATCCACCTGATAGAACACCTTTGGGATGAATTAAAGCAGAGACTGTGAGCCAGGCCTCCTCCCCCGACATCAGTGCCTGACCTGACAAATGTGAACATAATGTAGCACTATCCCCTTGGGGGTTGCTGTCCTCCTATAGTCCTGCACAGCCAGTCAGTTAGCATTTTGCATGCAGCATGCATCCATGGTCAGAAATCAGGCTTTGAATGTTGTTTTTGTTTTATTCAGGGGATTCAACTTGGATGGGGTATAGGGGTGTATAGGGTGCCCAAGGTAACTGAAATCTTGAGGACAATCTTCCTGAACTATTCACAGCTTCTCCTTTAAGACACACAGTCTCTGTTGGAGTGATAGCCAACAACTCCAGGTGTAGTACCCCAGACCCCCAGATGAACTCCTTTTCCTCCAGCAGTCTGGTAACTTTCCTTTCCTGAGCAAAGGATCTGACTCCTGTTCCTTCAGCTAAGGTGCACAGTCACTAGAAGGGTGCTAATCTGGTTTTCCACCAGAGTCAGAGTGCTCCTTCCCCTATCTGCACAGGGGGCGTAGGTGCACTCACTCAAATTTTCTCCTGTACAGCTTGTGAAATGGCCGCTGCCACCAGGCCTATCAGCTGGGTGGCTCCTTCCTTGACAGGCTGGTGATCCTCTCCCAGGGGACCAGTGAATCCTGAGCTTTCCTCCTCTCTGTCTCCAGGCTTGCAGGCAGGCCCCATCCCAGAAGACCTCCTGGCAGCCTTCCTCCTCCAGTCTCACATCTTCCTGACTCACACTCCTCTCCTCCAGCACCACTCTCCAACTCCCACTCCTACTACTGAGTAGACTCTAACACCTTTTAAGGAGTCCAGCCCCTTGCCAAGCCTCCTGTTGGGGATTGGCTGAGGTCCCTAAAAAGTGCAGCCAACCACTCCTCAGATCCTCCCACTGCCTCCCAGGCCCCCCTTTGAAAGCCTCAGAGCAGGGGTATATTCCTAAGGGGCTGGCTTGCAGAGTCTCTCAGCCCTGACTAAATTTTGACCCCTTTGACTATCTCACCTGAGCTGTTAACCACTTGCCGACCGCGCATAGCCGAAAGACGGCTTCACCGCGGCCGGCCAGTTCTGAGTGGACGTCATATGACGTCCTCCCAGAACGCGCTCTCCTGCGCGCCCCAGGGGGCGCGCACCCGGCGATCTCCGTGATCGCTGTGTCCTACGGACACAGCTGATCACGAGATGTGGTGAAAGGCCGATCCCACCGGCCTTTTACCACGTAATCAGCGGTGTCCAATGACACGCTGATCACAGGAAAATGCAAGTGCCGGTTCTCGGCTGCACTTTCCTCACGCTGTCAGATCGTGAGGAAAGTACTGCCGAGAACCGGCAGTTGTCAGAGCGGGGATCGGCACCGATCATCAGGGCACTGATGATCAGTGCCCTGATGATCGGTGCCCAGCAGTGACCCCCGCAAGTTCCGATCAGCAGTGCGCCCACTAGCCCCGCCCACCCATTCCCAGCAGTGCCCCCACCTGTGATCAGCAGTGCCCCCACCTGTGCCCAGCAGTGCCCCCACCTGTGCCACTCTGCAGTGCCACCTACCTGTGCCCAGAAGTGCCACCTACATGTGCCCAGCAGTGCCACCCACCTGTGCCCACCCACCTGTGCCCACCAGTGCCACCCACCTGTGCCCACCAGTGCCACCCACCTGTGCCCACCCACCAGTGCTGTCCACCAGTGCCACCCACCAGTGCCACCCACCAGTGCTGCCAGTCAGTGCCACCAGTCAGTGCCCAGGGGTTGTGCCAGTCAGTGCCGCCAGTCAGTGCCCAGAAGTGATGCCAGTCAGTGCCGTCTATCAGTACCCATCATCAGTGTCACCTATCAGTGCCGCCTATCAGTGCTGCATATCAGTGCCGCCTATCCGTGACCCCTAATTAGTGCTGTCTATCAGTGCCGCCTATCCGTGCCACCTCATTAGTACTGCCTATCAGTGCCCTTTAGTGCTGCCTATCAGTGCCCATCAGTGCCGCCTATCAGTGCCCATCAGTGCCGCCTCATCAACGCAAATCAGTGAAGGAGAAAAAATACCTGTTTGAAAAATTTTATAAAAGAAACAAATAAACTTTTTTTTTTTTTTTTTTTCAATTTTTTTGCACTTTTTTAAATTTATAGCGCAAAAAGTAAAGCGCCCAGTGGCGATTAAATACCACCAAAAGAAAGCTCTATTTGTGAGAAAAAAATGATCAAAATTTCATATGGGTACAATGTTGCATGACCGCGCAATTGTCAATCAAAGTGCGGCAGCGCTGAAAGCTGAAAATTGGCCTGGTAAGGAAGGGGGTATAAGTGCCCGGTAGGCAAGTGGTTAATCAGCTCCTCTCTAGCCATCAGGGTCCAGCGCCACCTAGTGTAACTAGGAGGGTGCTACATTAATAAATAAAATTGACACAAAAAGGAACTAGTGATTTTTTACATCAATTATTTTAAGATTATTATGCTTATTTCTTTCAGAATTCTATGATAAGAAGCCATGGCTACAGACAGATCTGCATTATTGATCATTGCCGAATTGAGAGAAAAATTACCAGAAATATTGGAGAAAGATGCTAGCTGGTTATATGAGGATTTGCACTCCATCACTCAGGAGGACCGAAACATTCTGGATGCAGCAGGGACCCCAAAAGACAGGACTGAAACGTTACTACACATTTTACATAGCAAAGGAGACATGGCCTGCGGTGAATTTCTCAGTAACTTAAAGAAAATGACACCAAGTTTCCCTGAACTGTCTGGCTTGTCACAATATGTAAAGGACTGTGAGTAATTTGTGGCTATTGACATTATGAAAGGTCTCTCTCTCTCCTACTTACACTGACAGAAGGTACTAGAGCAGGACTGGGTAGGTGAGATGCGAGGAAGCTTTTTTGGGGGGAGAGATGAGGGCGTGGTGGGAGGTGTGTGTGCAAAGGTGGGGGATGGGGGGAGTGGTGCAGAGGTCAGAGCTGAGGAGGGGTGGAGGTGAGATAGTGGACAGCCTGTGACACTGTGCATACCACACCTGTAAACCCTGCATTCTGTATGTGGCGCACTCCTCAACCCTGCACTCTGTGCACAGTGCACCCTGAACTCTGCAGTCTGTATGTAGCGCAGTCCTCAATGTAGCCCCCTGCACTCTGCACAGTGCACCCCTGAACTCTGCAGTCTGTATATAGCGCAGTCCTCAACCCTTCTGTGCACTCTGTGCACAATGCGCACCCAACCCTGACACACCCCTGAACTCTGCAGTCTGTATGTAGCGCATCCTCAACCCTGCACTCTGCACAGTGCACCCCTGAACTCTGCAGTCTGTATGTAGAGCACTCCTCAACCCTGCACTCTGTGCACAGTGCACCCCCTGAACTCTTCAGTCTGTCTGTAGTGCAGTCCTCAATCCTGCACTCTGTGCACAGTGCACCCCTGAACTCTGCAGTTTGTATGTAGCACACTCATCAACCCTGCACTCTGTACAGAGCACACCCCTGAACCCTGCATTCTGTATGTAGCGCACTCCTCAACCCTGAACTCTGTACACAGTGCGCCCCTGAACTCTGCAGTCTGTATGCAGCACACGCATCAACCCTGAACTCTGTACATAGCGCATCCCTGTACTCCACACATAATGCACTCCTTGTATTTAATGTTTCTTTAAGATCCCCCACTGTGCAATCCGGCTACACCCACCGTTCGATGTGATCGGGTGGGGGGGCATGGTTGAGTTCCCGCACCTATTCTCTGAGAATTAAAGCACTGGATGAATTTTTATGCTCTTACAGATAGAAGAACTCTTTGAGAGAAACCATAATGCTGATGCAGCCTCTGATGAAATTGAGTTTGACACCCCTGCTGTAAATAGAAATACTGACAGCAACCACACTCTTTGTTCAGTGGGTGTCACGTATTTAGGAGAAGAGCCTAATACGATGAGGAAGGCCACTCTTACACCTCTGATTCCGGGTCCCTGGTAGAGAAGACAGGTAGCGCAGGAGTGCAGAGTGACATGAGTGCCCTGATGGTCTTGCTAGTCACAGGGCTAGACAGGAACTCCTGGTCAAGTTGCAGATGGTTGTCAGCGAATCACAGCAAGCAGAGATGCTGGGTAGCAGCCAATGAGCAGTAGGCAGGTGAAGGCTGGCACTGGTGATAGCAGACAGGTGAACCACAGGCGGGCAGATGGAGAACAGGCACTGGTGGATAACAGGCAGATCCTTGCAGTTTGGCAATCCAGTAATGACTGGAACATAGACAGGGTCAGCCAAACTGGATTATACATGAGTGGACAGACCAGATACAAATGCAGGAGCGAAGTCACGGTACAGACCAGGTTAGTAGCAAATCAATGGAATAGCAGTAATGGGTGCAGGCAGAAGCAAAGGTCAGGAACAAACTAGGGTGGTGCAGGTGGAGTTCATGAGTAGTCAAGGCAAGCTGGGTCTATAACTGGAGACAGATGTTGAATAACAGGTTGCAGGTTTACACAGGAATGCTGTAGACAAGACAGCACTAATCCTGAGTACTGGCCCAGGTTTAAATAGTCCATTTGGTGCCAACAACTGTTACAGGATAAGCGTACACATGCCAATGTGTGCTTGTGCATATCTGTGCACATTCCTATGCATGTCAATGTGCATACATGGGCATGAACACGTGGACATCTGCTACGTGCATGTGAAGAGTTTGTGTACAGCAATATGCCCAAGGGACCCATCTTGTCTACTGGCATGCCCTTCCTGACAGCTGGTTAATAAGCAGGGCTGAAGGTAAAGTACCTGCCCTCTACAAGTTACCCCCTCTTAAACCTGACTCTCTCCACATATCTCCCTCTTGAAGGCCAGGGGTCTGGGCACCACGCACAAACTGGCATCCATATTCTGATGCAATCTGGGTCTTCCTGGACTTTCTGACTGACTGTCAAAACCTCTCTTTCTTTACAGGGTTTGATCAGATTACCATGATAGATCTGGTAGGGTTTTATCTTTGTAGGCTGGTAGACCTTATAGTTAACCTTTGGTACCTTTTCAACTATCTCAAAAGTCCCTCCCCACCATTTTGCAAGAAACTTGCTTTTCACTGCAGGCACTAACAGAAGAATCCAATCGTCAGGTTTAAATTCTTTGACCTTGGTAGACCAGTTGTACACTTGACCCTGAGCACTTTTGTGCAACCCATAAATGTTCAATCACTTAATAATTTTCTTTGGTTACTTTATACAGCAAATCATGATTCACAGAAAAATGGGGAAAACCACATATTCGTCCCAGGTTGCTGTGGCCCATCCTTTAGCACTATAACCTGTTCCCTGGCAGGGATCAAAGTGGGGTCCTCCATCTGAGAAAATCTTTCTGGGAGACCTTGAGATCTGAGAAGTTCTGGCTCAGAGGAAGGAGTCTCCATTTCCAATCCCACAAACACCTCCAGGGGACCTAGCTCAGTTCATACAAGTTCAAACTCACCCGATCAGCAGTTCATGAGGCAATCCCAGGATCACCCCAACTTTTAATGTAGCAGTTCCTGGTGGCATGGACAAGGTTATCCAGGCCACAGGATGGGTGTTTGATGTCACCATGCACGCTAATGTTCTCCTGGTATCAACTTTCCCTGTAACCTGTCTGAACGAAGCAGGGTGATCACACTCCCTGTGGCAAGAAGTGCTACAACCTCTTGTCCATTGACCCACACCAGGACACTCATGTGGATTCAGGCAGTTCGAAGCACATACTGCAGAAGCATATATAGAGCAGCGCAAAGGCAGGCCTGTTCCTGCGTATTAGCCAGTGTTAAATTGCTTAATCAGTTCCACACCATTGTTTTTTTCAGTTGCTTTTATACCCAGGACATTGAGACTGGCTTGTACCCATCAAAATGCCCACTGCATCCTCCACCAGTTGTCAGGATCAGAGGAGTAAACAGGCTCTTGTCAACACTTAAAGTAGCACTATAGGCAAAACTTTTTTTTTAAATTTTGGATAGAATAAGGAAGGGTTATAACCCCTGTTAGTTTATTTTTTGCCATCTGTGTTCTGTTGGGGATTTACCTCCACTTCCTGTCCCATAACCAACACAGGAAGTGAGGGAAATCCTGCAAATTAAGAGAATTCCTTGGGGACCCCCCAGATCACCACAACTAGTGTCTCATGGGGAAAACGTTCCCCTATATTACTTTTCTGGGGACATCCTAAAATTTGGGGTTTTTTTTTACATTCACTTTCGCTGCTAAACATGGTAAACAGGACAAATAGAGAGAGTGAATCTCCTTCATGGGTTCACAGGCAGCAATAAAAAAATTATTAGGTGTTCTAATCCATCTGCACTCTGTCCAAAAACTAAAAAAAAAAAAAGTTTTTCCTTAATTATTACTTTACTTTAAAGTCCCCTTTTATTGGACAGTAAACAGAAATATAACAGGCTTTATCTTCAGGTGCAGCTCAAGCAAGACAAGTAAATCTTCCCAACACAACAAACACTCTTCTCCTGGGCAACTAGGAATGGACTCAGTAGACCCAATAGGAATGTTTCTGGAATTTTTGGTGAATATGCACTGCTTGCTGCCCTCTACAGATCAGGGTGGTCCAAATACACTGGATACAAATGGAGAAAACAAAATAAGGGCTCACCGACCTAGTGCATTATTGTTTTAAAATATTTATTGAAGGAACAAAAGGTAAGTATCATACTCACAATAGACATAAAAACACAGGCATGTCAAACTGAACAAGATGTATGATCCAAAAAGCATCTGAGTCCATTACGATGGAACCCTGGAAATGACCAACCTGGCTAACGCGTTTTGAGGACACAACCTCTTCCTCAGAGCCAACCCAGTAAATCTTCCCGTCTGTACAATACACAGTCCAGTCCAGTGTCCAGAGTGTTTCAACTACAGCACACACAGTATTTAAAGTCCACTAAAGGCAGGCTTACCAAACAGGTAAATCTCACACACTTGAGTCTTTCAGGTTGTTACCACCCTCTCTGTTCAAGCTGGTTAATAAGGGGAAGACCCTGCCTTCTGCAAATAACCCCATCTTAAAAACTAGCCCCATTCTGACTCCCCACAATAAATTAAATAAAAAAAAGTATTTCTGAAATACAATATTGTCAATAGAAAGTCTTTGTAGCAAAAGATAAAATTCATTTTTTAAACATTTTCTTACACTTTAAAACTCTTTATCTGCTTGTGAAGAGTGTGTAAATACTTTAATGTCCATAGTTGGGCATAGATGGGCTTAAAGCAGTGCTTCTCAAATAGTGGGGCGCGCCCCCCAGGGGGGCGCAAGGCTCCGTCAAGGGGGGGCGCGTACAAGGGTGGGCAGAGGGCTGCTGTCTCTTACCTGGCTCCCACGATGATCCATCCAGGAAGCGCTGCTCCTTCCGTCACTCTGGCCACTCCCTCACTCCTGCCGCTCGGCTCCGCCTCCTTACCGGTGATTGGCCGCCAGAAACTGTAGCTCAGGAAAGGTACACAGGCGGCCAATCACGGGTAAGGAGGCGGAGCCGAGCGGACCCACGAAAATCGAGTGAGGGAAAAGCCGGTACGTGTGCAGTGCAGAGGTGCTGCTGCAACCACATATGCTGGCTGCAGCAGCACCATACTGCAACAGGGGGTCAGCAAGTGTCATTGGTGTCAGTGGGAGGAATAGTGCCGCATCATTGGTGTCACTGATACTAATGATGGGGCATTATTCCTCCCACTGACACCAACGATGGGGCACTATTCCTCCCACTGACACCAATGATGGGGCACTATTCCTCCCACTGACACCAATGATGGGGCAACTATTCCTCCCACTGATACCAATGATGGGGCACTATTCCTCCCACTGACACCAATGATGGGGCACTATTCCTCCCACTGACACCAATGATGGGGCACTATTCCTCCCACTGATACCAATGATGGGGCACTATTCCTCCCACTGATAACAATGATGGGACACTATTCCTCCCACTGATACCAATGATGGGGCACTATTCCTTCCACTGACACCAGTGATGGGGCACTATTCCTCCTACTGATACTAATGATGGGGCACTATTCCTCCTACTGATACTAATGATGGGGCACTATTCTCCCACTGATACTAATGATGGGGCACTATTCCTCCCACTGGCACCAATGATGGGGCACTATTCCTCCTACTGATACTAATGATGGGGCACTATTCCTCCCACTGATACCAATGATGGGGCACTATTCCTCCTACTGATACTAATGATGGGGCACTATTCCTCCCACTGATACCAATGATGGGGCACTATTCCTCCAACTGACACCAATGATGGGGCACTATTCCTCCCACTGACGCCAACGATGGGGCACTATTCCTCCCACTGATACCAATGATGGGGCACTATTCCTCCCACTGACACCAATGATGGGGCACTATTCCTCCCACTGACATCAATGATGGGGCACTATTCCTCCCACTGACACCAATGATGAGGAACTATTCCTCCACTGATACCAATGATGGGGCGCTATTCCTCCCAGTGATACCAATGATGGGGCACTATTCCTCCCACTGACACCAATGATGGGGCACTATTCCTCCCACTGACACCAATGATGGGGCACTATTCCTACTTATAACAATTTTATAGACAAATGATACTATTTACAGTCGCGCGGGGGGGCGCAAAATGTTTTCTTCTTCATAGGGGGGCATGACAGAAAATAATTGAGAACCACTGGCTTAAAGTAATGTAGCCCATTCAATTGGTCTGTAGTTACATAGTTGGCTGAATAAAGACACTAGTTCATCCAGTTCAGAGTATGTGTATGTGTTAATGTCACTACGATTTTCCATACCCCAGCACATTGCACTTCCTAAGAAACACATCAAAATGTTTTTTGAATTTATCTGACACCACAAACTATGGATGGAAATTCCACATCCTTACCACTCTAACAGTAAAGGACCTTTCATGCACTTTAAAATAGAATAATTTCTCATTCAGCTTCATTGTGTGGCCATGTTTCTCCTTTGAAAACTTTAGGTTAAATTGTTTTCAGCCAGTGCTAGAGTCACCATTCAAAGTTCTTATTGCAGAAATTAAAAAATCTGGGTCACACAGTATGTACATGTGTATGAACTAAAGTTGTTAATAAAAAAAACCCAAAAACTACATTAGTAGACCTGAATAAGCAAACCAGATTGCTGAAGCAGATTAAGTGAACACATCTATTTTATATTTACCAATTACTATGCAATAAAATACAGAAATAAAACAGATTACACGGGCAAACTCCCACACTGCATAGCTGGTGGTAAATCCAAAGGGAGTTGTATAAAGATTGTGTCAGGGATCCAGGTATGACCAGAAATGTGTGGACTGACACGGAAGTAAACAGGCTTCAGCAATGATATAATAACTAGAGATGAGTGAATCGAAGTAGGCGAATTGGAATTCGTTTCGAAGATTGGGAAATATTCGATTCGCGACGAATCCGAAGATTAGCCAACTTCGGACGCGCGAATCAAAATTTCCCAAAAATGGCGGCAAAATGTGTGGCGACGGAGCGGGGATCTCTGGGAAGGCGCGCAGACAAGGCGCGCTGACCCATAATGCATTTCATTCATGACATGTGATCGCATTAGCCAATCAGCAGCCAGCCAGCCAGCACTGTGTAATGGTGGAGCTATAATTTTAGCTAGAATTTTAGAATTCTCCATTAGCCTCCAGTCATTCAAGAGAGACAGACCTGTCTGTATTGAGGGACAGAGTTAGGGCCACAGAGACTTTAGGGCCACAGAATCGTTACTCAGGGACACAGAGAACCGTTACTTAGGGACACAGAACCGTTACTTAGGGACACAGAACCGTAACTTAGGGACACAGAAACCGTTACTTAGGGACACAGAACCGTTACTTAGGGACACACAATCGTTACTCAGGGACACACAATCGTTACTCAGAAACACAGAATCGTTACTCAGGGACACAGAATTGTTACTCAGGGACAGACACAGAATTGTTACTCAGGGACACAGAATTGTTACTGAGGGACACAGAATCGTTACTGAGGGACACAGAAATTGTTACTCAGGGACAGACACAGAATTGTTACTCAGGGACACAGAATTGTTACTGAGGGACACAGAATTGTTTACTGAGGGACACAGAATTGTTACTCAGGGACAGACACAGAATTGTTACTCAGGGACACAGAATTGTTACTCAGGGACACAGAATTGTTACTCAGGGACACAGAATCGTTTACTGAGGGACACAGAATCGTTACTCAGGGACACAGAATTTTTACTCAGGGACACAGAATTGTTATTCAGGGACAGACACAGAATTGTTACTCAGGACACAGAATTGTTACTCAGGGACACAGAATTGTTACTGAGGGACACAGAATCGTTACTCATTGTTACTCAGGGGGACACAGAATTGTTACTCAGGGACACAGAATTGTTACTCAGGGACAGACACAGAATTGTTACTCAGGGACACAGAATTGTTACTCAGGGACACAGAATTGTTACTGAGGGACACAGAATTGTTACTCATTGTTACTCAGGGACACAGAATTGTACTCAGGGACACAGAATTGTTACTGAGGGACACAGAATTGTTACTCATTGTTACTCAGGGACACAGAATTGTTACTCAGGGACACAGAATTGTTACTCAGGGACAGACACAGAATTGTTACTCAGGGACAGCTGAGAATTGTTACTCAGGGACACAGAATTGTTACTGAGGGACACAGAATCGTTACGTTATTTTTTGGGTGCTTATAGAATTAAAGGGAGTATGTCAGACAACACGCAGAGGAGTGGCAGAGGAGGCAATGTTTTAGGAGCGAGCAGACGTGGCAACAGAGGAAGGGGTCGAGGGGCAGCATAGTCGCAGCAGAGGCCAGTGCTCCCGGTGTCATCCAGCGGTCGTGTCTCCACCGACAACCCTGCCGTCATCGATTGGTTTGGCTCGGTCGTCTTCCTCTTCCCAGGTCACCTCTACAGCCTACAGCCAACGGTCGGTGTGTACGTCAGACACAACCGTTAGTTGGCATGGCCCGGGAGCAAGCCCACTGAAAATCACATGTCCTCTACCTGCCCCTGTCCTTTGGTGTTCCCTCACCAAGCGAAGTATCGCATGCTGTGGGCTCAGCCCCACTGTACAGTGAGGAAGAGCTAACAGAGGGCGGTCAGGAACGGGGGGAGACATCCGCCTCTTCAGCAGCCAGGCAAAGAAGTACTGGCGAGGAGAGTGGCTCGGTAGCCGGTCTAGAGACAGGTCTGTCCTGACCCACACGCAGCCGAGGGGGCTAGTAGTGAGGCGGAGACCCTAATTGATGATGATGAGGCTGATCGCACTTGGCAGCCTCGTCGTCATCAGGCTATTGCTTCCGCATCATCAGGGTAGGAAGAGGGTGCCAGCTTGGGCAAGCAGCGAGCGAAACAGTCGGTGGGTTGCCCAGGAGGCAGCCCACCTTTACTCCAGCAGGGTCGCAGCAGTGTCAGTGGAGGCAAACGGCCACGGGAGCCCCGAGTAGAGCACCAGCTCCACTGCAAGCCTACCACCCACGGCCCAGTAGTGGTGCCGGTGTGCACGGAGGAAGTAGCAGTCAGCCTGTGAGGAGTAGCGGGGGCAAAGTTTCGTCTACTCGGCCGGTGTTGGCATTTCATTTGTCAAGCCGCCCGAGGAAGTAAACGTTAGCGTTCTTATGTCTGACTATGTGGCCAGAAATGCAAGCGTGGCCAGGGGGCCCATGTTGGGACTACAGCGTTGCGTCAGCATATGCAGCGTCGCCATTCGGTGGCCTGGGCAAACCGTGATAAAGATACGGCGGTTCTGCCTGCCCCAGCCCCCGCTCCATCACCCGCTCCGTTACTTGCTCCGTCACCCGAAGTCAATCGCCCTCTATCAGCCAGTCAAGGCTCCAACACCTCTGCTGAGGGGAGTTGTCGCTCGTTTGGCATCTTCCGCTCGTTCAGATGCTCCTTCTCCTGCTACTCCTCTTCACGGATTCCGTCAGCAGTCTTTCTTGGAATCCGTTTCCAAGAGACAACAGTTTGCGAGCACGCACCCGACGGTGCAGAAGCTGAACGTCCTCCTGTCCAAGTTGCTGGTGCTGCAGTCCCTCCACTTTCCAAGTGGTGGACCCCTCAGCACCCACTTTCCGATAAATGATGGCTTGTGCCGCGCCGCGGGTGGGGTGGAGAGTGCCAAGCCAGCATTTCTTCGCCAAAAAGGCAGTGCCAGCCCTGCATTCACATGTAGAAGAGATGGTGGGCCAGTCTTTGAGCATGTCGGTCTCTGCCAAGTGCACGGCAGCGCCGACGTGTGGAGCTGTAACTACGGTCAGGGACAGTACATGTCATTTACGGCCCACTGGGTGAACGTGGTGCCGGCACAGCCGCACCAGCAACTTGGACAGGTCACACGCTTTTGCCTCCACGTTTGCACGTCCTTGGTCCAGCAAAGATGTCCGCCTCTACCACCTCTTCTTCCGCCGTGTCCTCAGCCGCCACCCCCGTGCCAAGTCCCATTACCCGACCGGCATATCACATGTGCAGGGCGCAACGGTGTCACGCTGTGCTGCACCTGGTATGCCTTGGCGAACGTAGTCACACAGGGGAGCAACTTCTGAGTGTAATGAACAGAGAAATCGACAGATGGCTGTCTCCGCGCAAACTGAAAATCAGAACCATGTTGACCGACAACGGAAAGAACATGGTGTCTGCTCTGCGTCAAGGAAGGTTGTGCCATGCGCCATGCATGGCTCACGTGTTCAATCTGGTTGTCAAGCGGTTCCTAAAATCCACCATCCCCTGCAAGACATCCTTAAAATGTCACGTAAAACTTTGCATGCATTTCAGCCATTCCTACACCGCAAAGCACACCCTCCTTGAGCTGCAGCGGGCAGAAACGGAATTCCACAGCATCGCCTGATCTGCGACGTTGCAACAAGGTGGAATTCAACCCTACACATGTTAGACCGCCTTTACGAACAGCGAAAGGCCATCACCGATTTCCTGATGTTACAAGCGGATAAAGGTACTCCCCTGTGTAACTTCGATGTCAGCCATTGGCAGCTCATGCGTGACACCTGCCTGCCGCTTGCTCAGGCCCTTTGAGGAGGCCACGCTGTTCGTGAGTCGGCAGGACCGTATGGGATGAACGACATCATTCCTTTGTTGCACGTCCTGGAACAAATGCTGTTAACAATGGCTGGTCAGGGTGCGGTAGACGTGGCGCACAGATCTCAACGCCACCTGACCCCTGTGGGGGCAGGACAGGAAGAAGAGGAGGAGGTAGAGGAGGACATTGGTGCTCAGGAATTATTGAGTGAAATGGGTGGTTTTTTCCACTCAGCGGACAGGAGTGGAGGAGCAGGAGCATCTGGTAGAGGAGGAGGAGGAGGAGACAGAGGACCCAGACGCACCGTGGCAGTATGCTGTGGAGATGGAGGCAGGGAGTCCCTCGCATTCCTTGGCACAAATGGGGCCCATAGCATGCTCGGTTGTTGCTTTAGCGACAGCCAAATAATAACCATCAGGACAGAGGGATGACTTTTGGCTGTCCACCTTGTTGGACCCTCGCTACCGTTCAAAAATGGTGGCCTTTTTCACACCTGCTGAGAGGGAGGCCAAAATAACGTACTATAAAAACCACCTATGTAGTCAGTTGGTCTCTGCCTTTCTGCGCCAACGTCCATCCTCAGGGACACTGTGGGCCCTGTGCGCTCGCGTTCCGCTGCCATGGCAGCAGGGGAGGGGTGGGGTGGTAGGAGCAGTGGCAGCTCCACCAGCAGCGGCTGCCTCAGTCTGCAGTCGATGATGAGTAGCTTTCTTCAACCAGCGCAGTGAGGAAACTACTAACCAGCCGCAGCAGCAGCAGCAGCAGCAGCAGCATCAGGTGGACCTGGAGCAGGACCTCAAAACAACAGGCTTGGGCCTACTTGGACAGCACCCTGCCAACCGAGGTAGACAATCCCCTTGACTACTGGGCAACGAAACTTGACTTTGGCCCCAACTAGCTGAATTTGCCCTTGAAAGGCTGTCATTGCCCGGCCAGTAGTAGGTGGCATCGGAGCGGCGTGTTTAGTGAGGCAGGAGGTATTGTAACTCCGCGGAGGACACGGACTGTCCCACCAAGAGTGGGAGAGAGGACCTCACGTTTGTGAAAATGAATAAGAGCGTGGATTAGTCTGGATTTCAAAACCACCCAGTTCCTGACACAACTGACAAAATCCGCCATGAATCATGCCCCAAACATGTGCCACTTTTCAGGTCTCCTCACACTGCTGGTGGGTTCCATTTTGTCATAGGGTGCTGGCAGATTACGGGCCTCCATTGCTGCTTGCCAGGCCCGTAATCTTGCCATGGGCCCCTGTTACCGCCTCCTCATGCTGCTGCCATTTGTCCACGTGTGTCATGGGTCCCTGTACGGCCTCCATTGCTGCTGTCTCCATCGCCACACTCTGCCATGTGCACTTTCAGGTCTCCTCACACTGCTGGTGGGTTCCATTTTGTCATAGGGTGCTGGCAGATTACGGGCCTCCCATTGCTGCTGCAGGCCACGTAATCTGCCAGGCCGTAATCTGCATGGGCAGGTTCCAGTACCTGTTACGGCCTCCTCATGCTGCTGCCATCGCCAGGTCTCACACGGGCTGTCATGGGTCCCTGTTTACGGGCGGCCTCCCATTGCTGTGCCAGCTGTCTCCTTATGTGCCAACACTCTCATGCTGCATTCCACAGTGTGCCACTTTCAGGTCTGTCTCCTCGCCACACTCGCTGGTGGGTTCCTCAACACTGCTTTGTCATAGGGTGCTGGCAGATTACCATGGGCCTCCGACTCCTCATTGCTGCTGCCAGGCCTGGGGGGATCTGTCATGGGCCCCCTGTACCGCCTCCTCATGCTGCTGCCAGGTCCACGAGTGTGTCATGGGTTGCTGCTGTTCTCCATGCCACACTCTGCCTGTACTCCTCACACTTTAGGCCTCATTAGGGTGCAATTGCTGCTGTTCTGCCAGGGGCCCCCGTAACTCCTATGCGGCTGCACACTCTGCCATGTGTGCCACCACAAGTTCAGGTCTCCTCACTGCTGCTGGTGGGTTCCATTTTTCCATTTTGTCATAGGGTGCTGTATGGGCTCCCATGCTGCTGCCTGCTGCCATGGCCGTAATCTGGCTGCCATGGGCCCCTCGTACCGGACTCTCATGCTGCTGCCAGGCCCGGGTAACTCTGTCATGGGCCCTGTACAGGTCTCCTCATGCTGCTGTTACAGGTCCAGAGTGTGTCTCATGGGTAATCTGGTCATGGGCCCTGTACGGCCTCCCATTGCTGCTGCCAGGTCCATCGCCACAATCTGCCATGTCTGCCACTTTCAGGTCTCCTCACACTTGCTGGTGGGTTTCCATTTTGTCATAGGGTGCTGTATGGCTCCAATTGCTTGATGCCAGGCCCGTAATCTGCCATGGGCCCATTCCTCATGCTGCTGCCAGGGCCCCGTAATCTGCCTTGGGCCCCGTGTACCGCTCTCATGCTGCTCATGCATGCTGCCTCCCAGCTGCTCCAGGTCAGTGTCTCATGGGTCCCTACTGTCTACGGCTCTCCATTGCTGCTGGGCACCTTTACTCCATCTGCCAGGTCACTCTGCCATGTGCCACTTTTCAGGTCTCCTCACACTGTCTGGTGGGTTTACAGGTCCATTTTTGTCATAGGGTGCTGTATGGCCTCCCATTGCTGCTGCCAGGCCCGTAATCTGCCATGGGCCCCCGTACCGGACTCCTCATGCTGCTGCCAGGCCCGTAATTCTGTCATGGGCCCCTGTGTCTCCACGCCCACTCATGCTGCTGACACTGAGGTCCACATGTGTCATGGGTGCTGTACGGCTCCCAATTGCTGCCATAACGTCCCATCCAAAACAATCTCATGCCATGTGCCACTTTTCAGGTCTCCTCACACACTGCTTTCAGGTGGGTTTCCATTTTTGTCATAGGGTGCTAAGTATGGCCACATTGGACTGCTGCCAGGCCCGTAATCTATGCCATGGGCCCCCCGTACCGACTCCTCATGCTGCTGCCAGGCCCGTAATCTGTCATGGGGCCCCTGTACTGCCTCCTCATGCTGCTGCCAGGCCAGGTGTCATGGGGTGTCCCCGTACCGGCTCTCTAATTGCTGCTGCTCCGTCGCCTTTTAATCTGTCATGGGCCCACTGTACCCGCATCCTCACACTGCTGCTGCAGGTCCATTTTGTCATTTAGGGTGTGGGAGAATTTTAGGGCCCTCCCATTGCTGCTGTCCACGGCCCTATCCACACTCTGCCATGTGCCCCCTTTCACCGCCTCCTCATGTGCTGCCAGGTTCCATTTTGTCATGGGTGCTGTATGGCCTTCCCATTGTCTGCTGGCTGCCAGGCCCGTAATCTGCCATGGCCCACCGTACCGGTTTCTCCTCATGCTGCTTCCATTTTGTCATTAGGTTGCGGGCAGGCCCGTAATCTGTCATGGGCCCACATGTACCGCCTCAACTCATGCTGCTGTCCAGGTCCACAGTGTGTCATGGGTCCCTGTACGGCCTCCCATTGCTGCTGTCTCCATCGCCACACTCTGAGTGCCATGTGCCACTTTCAGGTCTCTCACACTGCTGGTGGGTTCATTTTGTCATAGGGTGCTGTATGGCCTCCCATTGCTGCTGCCTCCACCGCCACACTGTGGCTCCTCACACTACTGGTTTTGGCCCCGTGACTGCTCCAAATGAGTGAAGTCGTGCGGTGTGCGGTGATTCTAAGATCGGCGGCACTCATCTGCATGTCATACTGACTGACTGTAAATTATTTCTCTTCCCAGCAGACTCCAAAGGGCATTTAAATTAAAGGTTACAGTGTTCTGCACATAATATAAAGGCTCTCTGAAGCTAGAAACACCTTTTTATTAAGTTAAATTCGCAGCGAATTATATTCGACTCAAAATCAAATTTTTTCCGACGAATTCGCCCCTCCCCCCCCCCCCCCCCCACCCCCCCCCCTGAATCAGCCGAATCGAATTTTTGAATAATTCGCTCATCTCTAATAATAGCAATATAATTTATTATTAGCCCACCCAAGTATACAACGCACAGTAAACAAACCGCAACCTTCACTAATCTTAGTATGTGCAGGAACACAGGCGTAGTCAGGGCTGGAGAGGTGGAATGGTCAGGCCAGGTCATATGGTGTGAGCAGGGATGGCTGGATCCGTGCAGGATGGATGGATGGATCGTCTGGGTAGCGTAAGGCGTAGTCAGGCAGGCCAGGTCAGCAACGTGCGGGCAGCGAGGTACCGAAGGAGCAGGCAGAGAATGGTCAGGGTCACAAGCCGGGTTCAGTAACTCACGGGCAGCGCGGTACAGAGGATCAGACAGAGAATGGTCAGGGTCACAAGCCGGGTTCAGTAACTCACGGGCAGCACAGTACAGAGGATCAGGCAGAAGGATGGCCAGGCAAGCCAGGGGTTAAACAGGAGACAGTCAGCAGGGTCAGGAACAATGCAGAGGTCGGCAACAGAGAGGAACAGGAACACAGGATACCAGGTACAGGGGCTCATGGGAAACAACACCAAGGCCCTGACTGCAGGCCTGGCCATTCCTTAAATGCACCTCCTGCAATCAGCCTCAGGTGATGGCTTGATTGCAGGAGTGAGCTTCTGGCTGCTGAGAGCACCCGCTGGCCAGCCCTAGTACTGCAGCCCGCATGGCAGGTGAGTTCCACCACCAGTGGTGAATCCATTCCTGACAGATTGTATAATCAGATTATAACATATGTGACCGCTTCATATCACACTGCCTATTGATTGGATTTTTCTCAGCGTTGCCTATTTTTGTTCGTGTTATACATAAGATGTGTGCATTTATGAGCAAAACATTTCTTAAGCAAATGTTAATTTTCATTAAACACTAACTGTCCTCATATGTTTTTTTACAGACAGAAGAAAGACCTTTTTAGATCTATTAATGCAGTTGAATTTGAAAAGCGATAAGAAATTAACATTGGGTGATGTCCTTACTATTGGACCAGAAAGTCTAGAGGATAACAAGCCCAAGAAGATAGAAGACCTTCCCTGGTATTTTCTAAGGAAGTTAATGGCTGTGAACGTAACTGCAAGAAACACTTTAATTGAAAATGATTCAATATGTGCAGGGTCAAAGGAAGATGATGACCTTTCTGAATTTTTTAACATTAAAGTTAAACATTATTCACTTTCTGTTCACCCTCTGGATGTCCTATGTGCTCTCCTCCATTGCTCAGACAGTTTTGTTCAGGGAGAGATTGTAACCAAATTGTCCATGTGTCAGTTTGCTGTCCCCCTGCTACTTCCTGCTGATGACGGGTCACACTGCACCCTCATGCTGGGGGCAATGAGAGATATAGTAAAGCGATGGAAACCTAATTCACTAGCTGACAAAAAAGGGTTTAGAGAAGAAAATGTGGTCAACATACACATGCCAATGTTTTCTTTTGTTCGGCTGGGAAAAAGCAAATTATCCAAATCTAAAATCCTGAACCAAGTTCTTAATCCAGTTCAGCAACATAACAACTTCTTCATTCACCATGATATGGAGGGAGGAAATATTGAGAGGAAAATATCTGATGGCCTTGTGGAAATGTCCTGGTATTTTCCCTGCGGTAAGTCTGATGTTTTTCCCCAGAACCCATCGCTGTCATCACCAACCTTCGAGGAGACCTGGAGACCAACTGGGACCAGTTCATGTTTCTGGCGCGAGTCTCATCAGCTGTATTTATATTGATTGAGAATATTTCTGAGAGGAATTCAGACTGTTATCATCTTGCAGCACTGCTAGCACCCAATATTACTTAATTGTGACTCCCGGTCCTGGTATAGAAATTAAACGCGAGACACTGCAATACCTAAAACAACTAATGCCAGTATTAAAACTTAGATAAAACAAGAATATTAGCAAATGCACAAACAGAGAATAATGTAGAATTTGTGAAGCGGATACAAAAATGCATTAGTATCTTAATTAACAATAAACGGGTACTACTGGACTATGTGGGGAAAGAAATTCATGACTTTGCTATTGTTGTAGATGAAAACTCTCTTGAATGTCAGAAAGCAGAAGAGTATGCACGTAATATGACTGCTGCAATAGAAAATGTGGAAGAATTTAAGAAGAAATCACTGATACTACAAGGAGATCTGTGGAAAAAGCTGTCGGAAATTGAAAAAGAGCAGTGCAGAATGAAAAGACAAGGAGGAAAAGATACACAAGAATATCACTCTGAACTGGAATTGCAACGCCATTCAATACGCACCGCACAAAATAAGCAAAACCTGCCAGACAGCCTAGTTTTATTTATAAATGCAATAACTAATTTGACACAAAAAGAAAGACAAATGTTTTTAAAACGGACAAAAGGTATGCTAGATTCAATTACTAGAAAAAAATCTTTTGTTGTTGCAAGAAAAATACAAAAAATATTATGAGGGAAATAGAGAAGAACTTAAGCAGTTAGATCAATGTACCTCCTACAACTGTTTTAGGAATTGAACACTTCATTAGGGAGATAGGGCAAATTTATGAGGCTGAGTGTTATGTGAGTAGGTACAACAGTGCTAGAGAAGAGAAGAGACAATTTAAGGGGCTTCCAGGAGAAGCAGCCAATCTTCTGTTGGATGGTTTTCCATTAGAACTGATTGATGGAGATGCCTCTAACATTCCCATGCAATGGATAACTGATATTCTGACCGAGCTGGACAACAAGACAGGAGGACAATGTAAAATGAGAGTCGTATCTGTACTAGGAGTGCAGAGTACGGGGAAATCCACCCTTCTCAACACCATGTTTGGTTTGCAGTTCCCGGTGGCCAGTGGAAGATGTACAAAAGGAGCCTTCATTAGCCTTTTAAAAGTGAAAGAGAACTTCCAGGAGGAACTGGGTTGTCACTTCATTCTGGTTATTGACACTGAGGGGTTGAAAGCTCCAGAGTTGGCCTCTTTGGAGGGCAGTTATGAACATGACAATGAACTGGCCACACTAGTGGTTGGTTTGAGTGATATCACCATCATCAACATGGCCATGGAAACCACAACAGATATGAGGGATATTTTACAGATTGTGGTCCATGCTTTTCTTCGAATGAAAGAAGTAGGGAAAAAACCCAACTGCCAGTTTGTACATCAGAATGTCAGTGATGTGTCTGCTCATGATAAGAATATGAGAGACAGGAAGAAACTTCTGGATCTGCTGGACAAAATGACAGAATTGGCAGCAAAAATGGAAAAGAAGACTGGTATAATGACTTTTGGTGATGTCATGGATTATGATTTTGAAAACCACAACTGGTACATTCCAGCATTATTTCAAGGAGTGCCACCTATGGCTTCAGTAAACATTGGCTATAGTGAACATGTTCATGAATTAAAAAAATTTTTATTTCAAATAATGAAAACCCAAAAATCTACTGTCAAGGCACTCAGCATTCGAGAATTTATTGTCTGGATGGAAAATTTATGGAGGGCCGTTAAGCATGAGAAATTTATTTTTTAGTTTCAAAAACAGCTTAGTGGCGGATGCCTACAACAAACTTTGCAGTGAATTTTCTCAATGGGAATGGCAACTGAGCAGAAAGGTCAACAATGTGGTGACCAACATAAAAAATGATATAAAAAATCACTCTGCAGACACTCTTGATGCCAAAACACATGACCAGTATGACCAAGAACTTCAAAACATTCTAGGTGATGAATTCAGTAAAATGATGGAATTGCTGAAAGATTATTATGAGAATAAAACTGAAAATAAATTAATAGAAGAATACAGGGAAACATTTGGAAATAAATATATCTGTTCTAATACAAAATCACCAAAGAAATGCACTTAATAAGTGTAGAGAGGCTTTTAATATTCAAAAAGGAAAGTCAGAGATTCAGGACATTCAAAATGGATACCAGAAAGTGATTGAAGATAAAATCACGGAGCTTCTACAACTCAGAAGTCAGAAGGGGGAACTCAATGATGAAAGAATTACAGAAGAAATTTAACACAATGTGGGAAAATATACTCTCTCAGATTCACACTTTGAGAAAATAAAGAGACGCAACATAAGCAGAGAAATGTTTTTGTGAACTCAGAAAGGACATGAAAAATAAAGAATCTGCTGTACAAGAAAAATTGTATCAGATCAACAATTTTGAAAAGTATGCAGACATGCTTCGGATACAAAACAAAAACTACATTGATCTGTCCCAGATTACAAAAATACATGGTGTGTTGTTGTTTTCTGGCCAAGAACACCATCAAACTTTAGATGATTTTGCACAGTCACTAATTGAAAGGGTGCAATAAATATGTGACAGAAAAAGTTAAAAGCTCCGAAGACTATACAGATATGTACTGTAAGGATTTACTGCACATGATCAATGAAAACTTTAACACACACAGTAAAAAGCTGCACTTCACCACCATATTTGAGCTGGATATCAAACTTTTCATTTTAGCAAAAGCTGCACAAAGTTTTGAAAGGATGCATGAAAAGTTCATAGAAGAGAATGACCCCAAAACCTACCTGAATAGACTGAAGCCTCAGTATTTTTTGATGTTTCAGAACATTTTCCAAGAAAAAGATGAATGTCAGAGCAGAGCCAAGCTCTTCTGTGAGAGCTATCTTGAGCCGGCTATTTATAACCACATTTTTGAACACCTTGGTGAAAAAATTGTTGATGATATCCTAAGCAGTTCTGACAAGCAGGTCTTCACCAGTAGAACATGTTTTCAGTTTACCGTCCTGCATAGTCTGCTTGAAGAGATGTCATTTGAGAAATATCTTGGTTACATTCAATCATATGAACAATTTTTAGCTGACTGGATACTTCAGTACATCTTACGCAAATACCGAAATCCTTCAACTCTCAGAAGATTTGAAGAGGAAATTTTAAATTCCATCGAGAAAAAGATCACAGACGTTCTTAATGATGAAAAGTGTCTACAGAGTGAAGACATAGGCAAATATTTAGATAATGTTTGTGAAATGCTAAAGCGAGAATTAGTAATTAACAAGAAAGGATTGAAGCTCATCACATTCCACAGCAAAGCAAATGTTGGAGAGTTCTCATCATACATCAAGTCATTTGTACAGGAAAAGAGAACAAATACTTTGTCAAATTTTCAGTCCATAAGAATCGAATGTATACTTGAACTGATCACCCTGAAACCTCAGGAAGAACTGCTCAGGAAGGTGATTGGCTGTGGGCAGAAGTGCCCATTCTGTAAAGTCCCCTGTGAGGATGGAGGCATAAATCATCAAAAACACTTTGCATTATCCATAGACCAGATGGGTTAGGAAAATTAAAAATGAACAAAACAAACGCACTGTCCACTGGGATCTGTACCACGTCTGTGGCTTCTGGGGACAAATTCAAGAATCCAGATACACAGTGGAATTTTTACAAATATAAAAACTACAAAAAAATTTACCCAAATTGGGAGATAAAACCTGACTTGCACAGAGGCGACAGACTACTGGAAGTTCATTTTTGTGAAATTTAATGAGGAGTTTGCAAAAGAATACGAATCTGAGCCAGCTGTACTGCCCAAACAGTGGGGGCTAATAACCAAAGAAACAGCTCTTCATAGCTTAAAAATGGTGTATTTTTAAGCATTTGATGAATATCTAGAATACTTACTAATGGAATTGGAAACTTTTACAGCTAAGTACAAGTCAAAATGCTTAAAAATGGTAACAACAGCAAAGGACTCTTCCATGAATAACTCGCCTGCCACTGACTGTTTTATTCCCAGTCTCTCAATTCTTCAGGACAACCAGGATGATAAATAAACGAGAAAAAAATAAAAGCAGCCATGCTTAGCAAGGATATTGATGACAACAGACCAGAATCCATCCACTTGTGTCTACAAACCACCATGGGTTGTGGTCCAGTAGGGGCAGCTGAGAGAACATGTTTCTCTACAGACTGAAAAACAACAATGCCCAAAGGAGCACTGTGATATATAGGGGACTGCACTGTAGATGGGCACTGTATTCATTACAGTGCAGTCCCCTATATATCACAGTGCCCCTTTACATTACAGTGTGGAGAACCGACTCTGCAAATATCCTGTCCGTCACCAACCGCCCCCACAGACCCCCTTCCCTTCGGTCCATGAAAAAAAAAGTAGTTGTCATTATTTGTAATTTGTTTTTTTTTTAAATGTGGGCTAATCAGTCTAAAATGCCCAGGCCTATTTCTTTTGTCCCAGTCCCGGCCTGGTTGGGAGGGTACAACTGGCACTGGAACCCCTCCAAGCTGTACCTGCTTCCACCTGATGGTGGTGGAAATGGTGCTGATGTAGCAGTGTGGTGACTTTCAGCTGTTTGCCATCCTACATTAAAGGTTCTCTTGGACTGTGACTGGAGAAAGAGATGAGGACTGCAGCACCACCCCAAAGAACTGAAATCTGAAAACAAGTTTATGCCAATAAAAACTAATCTACATAATTAGCCAATGAAATAATCAGCTGCTGCTGAGTTTTGCCTGTGGAAATCCTGTTAATTTTCCTAACCCAAATCCAATAACTAAGACCTTCCATCCATTCTTCAGCTCTAATGAGAGGCATCTCTGAATCCTCGAAACACGTTGGACATTTGTACAGCTTCTATTAAACTTCAATTGAAATAAACTTGTTTTTCAGACTTCAGAGTTCCAATCCTTTTCTCTTTCTCTGGTATTTATTACTCTCTGTGTCCTTTCTTGGAAGATTCATCCTCTCCATAAATTGTACTATTAAAGGGATGAAAAAATCAAAAGTTGTTACTGGAAGATGAATAAAGGGGAAATCTTCTACTGAGGACACCTGCTCCAAGGACAACTAAAACCCCTTTCACACGGGGGGAGTTCTGTTTTTTTCATCAGTTCAGTCACATTTTTTCCAAGAAAAAACAGAAAAATTTACATCAGTTTTTCATCAGTTTTTACATTCATTTTTTATCCGTTTTTCATCATTTTACATTCATTAGTTTTACATCCGTTTTCATCCATTTATACCCGTTTTTGTCAGTTTGCATCCGTTTTCATCCATTTTTTGTCCATTTTTCATCCATTTTTGTCTATTTACATCCGTTTTTCATCTGTTTACATCAGTTTTTGTCCGTCTACCGTTTACTCATCCGTTTTTTTTTTTCCGTTCTGTTTTTTGTTAGTTTTTTAAAAAAAATAGGGTTTTCTTCCGTTCAAAAAAAAAGATGTTAACGGATGTGGACATTAACGGATGTAAACAGATGATCATCCACTTACATCCGCTAGTCCATAGAAATACACAGGAACCCGTTTTTCCTCTGTAAACGGACTGATGAAAAACGGACATATGGAACGCCCGTGTGAAAGGGGCCTAAAATTAGATTTTCTCTCACTTTGAAGAGATGTCCTTACGCTTCATGTTGAGTACACAGAACATGAAGTAAAATCTCCCAAAAAGGACAAAAATAAAAAAAATAGGTTCTAACCATGCAAAACCATACAAATTTGTTTAGAGATATACTATAAATCATGATGAATAGATTATATGTATGTATATTTCTCAATTTTTTTTTTAATTTTCTCTTATTAATAAAGCAATATTGTATTAGTTTCATTCATTATTAACAAATTGTAGTAGTTTTATTCTGTTCATCATGGCACCATTGGCTGGTATGTTTTTTAAATGATGATGATGATGATGATGATGATGATGAATCAGCTTGAACACAATGGATGAATGTGCTTACTGTTCTGGAAACCAGTAGACTGGTGTTGTCTTGAAACTGTCTATTTGCAATTATATGATAAATCAAATAGCCATTTTCATCTGTATATCTGTTATAATGCCTGAACAATGAGCGTTAAAGCTCTCAAAGCTTTTATTTTTAGTTATCCACCGAAAGCTTTCATTTTGACAATATTTTGCCTTCTCTATATGTAAGCCGGAATCATAAATGGACTTTGCTGATCGCAGTGTAATAAACAGAAATAGATGCTATGCAGTTAATGTGTCTTGTTTTTTATTGCATTTCCATGGTGACATTGTGATTTCACAGGTAACACAATCTGTAAACCTTCACAAGTCCATAGAGACATTGAAAAGTTTACAAAAACATCCATGTCTGACCAAACAACCACGTTTACTAAGAACTATACTATTTAAAGGAGACCTATGGCCAAAATATGGACATTCAAGAATTTACACATTTTTAGCAAGCAGTAAATGAGCTTTAACACAACTGCCTAGTAACCTCTGTAGCTGCAGATACCTGGAGTAATTCATCCTCAAAGTCACAGTAAAAGCACTGAAAGTGTAAAGACAACATTTTTATTATTTTCAATAGAGTATGGATTGGATAAGACTGCTGTTAAGTTTTTTTATTTATTTAGGGAACAATGAAATTCAATGAAAAGTATGAAATGTTATTAACCACTTGAGTACCGGCCTGTTTTACTCCTTTATTACCAGGTCATTTTTCAGTTTTCAGGGCTGTAATAGTTTCACTGACAATTATTCAGTCATGCAGCAATGGACTCAAATAAGTTTTGTATCATTTTTGAGACTGAGCTTTTTTTTGGCGGTATTTAAATGACTACTATATTCAAAAACTACTACTATATGAAAAAAAATCTCCTGATTTCTGTTAAAATGGAAGTGCCAGGGCAGTGCACCCCCCCCCCCCCCCCAATAACTGCTTTTTGAAAAGTAGACATCCCAAGGTGATCTAATTTTTGACACAATATTTTGTAAATGACTGGTATTGAGGTTACAACATGGCTCTTGGTAATAGTGCACTAAATACAGTACATATGGACCAAACATAGAAGAAGGAGGTGGTGAAGGGGTTAATGTACATGTCACATATAATGGGAAGGTTGAGATGAAGGGGTTAGTGTTTTACATTCAGAAAAATGGGCAGCGCTGAAAAATTAATGTTAAAATGACACATAGAGTAGTTGTCACTAAAAGTCTATGTTATATATAAATCGTATCCAGTGTCAGATGTGGATTCAGAATTGGTGTCCGTGTGGAAATGGCTGGAAAACTCACTAATTTTTAGTTTAAGACACCTTCTTTCATTTTGTATAATGAAGCTCTTGGGACTACCCATTCAAATCCAGCGAGGGAAGTAAAGCTGATCCAGTTACAGAATGGTGAAGTCCCTCCTCGAGATGCAGCAAAGATCTTCCTTACACAGCGAGGTTGATGTAGAATTAAATAGACCAAGGTTTGCTTTGCAAGCAAAAAGCTCCAATCAAGGGAATTTTCTCCAAGGACACCATAGTGAATGTAGGTAATAAAAGGCAGCTTTATTCACAAAAAAGACATCCAATCATCTAAAAGCAACAGGTTATCATACAGATATTTCTTGCATTGACAAGGAGACCCTGGTGATTTGAATATGGATATCATCAGCTCTTCCTCCATTCTGGCACCGCAAGGTAAAATGTAGCGTTTACGTCCCTTCCTCCTAAATTAACCGTTACGTGCAGGGAACCTGGAGCCATCTCAGGATGGTATGGAAGCCATTATTCCATACCTCTGAAGATATGGATTTGATGCGCACGTAAAGTTTTATGGAGAACCTGGACGTCGAGACGCTACTGCCGCCGGTGCCAAACGTGGAAATGGCCCCACTGTGGCGGCCACTATTTAAAAACCAGGGTTAGTTTTCTTGCTGACACATATGGTATGATACCTGCCTGCTTTGAATTGGATATCATTATTGTGAATAAAGCTGCCTTTTGGGATTACCTACTTCAATATGGGTGTCCCTTCCCCCTAAAACTCCCTTGAGGAATAAGTTTTTGCTTGCAGAACCTTGGTTTGGTAATTCTACATTTAATCGTGTTAAGGAAGATCTTCAATTGCTGCATCTACCAAAAACACTAGGAGGGAAACCACCATTCTGTAACTGGATCAGGGGACTTCCCTCTGGATTGAAGTCCCAAGAGCTTCATATACCACTTGCGTTTACTGTGTCTTATACTTTTCTGGTGAGTGCGTTTTCCAGCCATTTTCCACACGGATCACCAATTCTGAATCCACATGGACACTGGATACGTTTATATGACATAGACTTTTAGTGGACTACTTTTCTGTCATTTTGTCATTATTTTTCAGCGCTGCACTATTTTTATGTTATTGCTTTTAAGTGTTATTGGTTGCTTAGAAGGGCTTAGCCGCTTTCAGGATTAGCGCTCACTGCTGTTTCTTCTTATGCCTGGCGGTTAGTGTTTACATGTTCAGGAAATGGGGGGGCGAAGGGTTAATATAAAGGCCACATAGAGAGACAATAAGAAAAACAGATGTATGGGGGGGGGAGGGGGAAGAACTGTGTTCTGGAACTAATTAATTACTCTCCTAATCCTGTTTCCTCTCACCTTCCTCCATTTTGAGAGGAAGAAGAGGGCTCATGGATGTACCCATCCACTCATGTAATCATAGCGATTGGTCTCTCTATGACCAATCACAGAGATCTGAAGGTACAGAGCTGCTCGTATTGGCTTTGTACACAGCAAGGTTGATTTACTGAAGGTAAATAGGCTGTTTGCTTTGGAAGAAAAGGTGCAAAGGGAATTTTCTCTCCAGGACTTAGTGAATGTGGTGAAATTTTGAGTCGAAAAGAATACCCAATCATGTAAAAGGAAAATTAAAAAAAACAGTATGTTTCTTGATTGGACAAGAGATTTGTGATTAGACCATGGATATCATCAGCTCTTCATCTATTCTCTTGCAAGGTGAAGGAGTTTATTTGCCTTTAGTAAATTAACCCCATTGTCAGGGAACAGAGCCAAACAGGAAAAACTGAGGGGAAACCCCCTGAAAACTGAAGGGAATTTCCTTGGGGACCCCCAGGTCTCCAAACCTAGTAAATCTCCCAAAAACGTATGGAAAAAACCCTTCAGCCGGCACTCGGTTCATTTCTGTGAAAAAGCCAACATTTATGGCGATTCCTGTTTGTGGAAATTTAAAGGTGGGTACAGTGAGCGCAAACAGATCATGGTTAACCCTTGGATACATTTCAAAAAAGCTTAGGAAACAAATAGTGGGGTTAAAAAAAGAGATTTTGTGGGGAAACTTTAATAACTCTTAGAAAGTAGTGGGCCCAAAGGCAAATTTTTTTTGTTCATTTTGGTAAATGTAAGGGAGGGCTGAATTTCCCTTCAATTCCTGTCCCGTATTTCTCTTTTATAAACAGTCAGAAAAAATTCCTTGGGGACCCCAAGTGCTGGAAAATTTCCCGGCTAATTTTATTTATAGAAGATTTTTTGGATTTCCTTTTACTTTGTGCACTTTCAATAGTGGTAAACACTAAATAGTGAGGGGAAATCTCCTTAACGGGGGGCACAGACAGCAATAAAAACTGACAGGGGGTCTAATCCCTCTCCACTCCATTCAAAAATTACAAAAAAAGTTTTGCCTTTAGTTGTACTTTAGGTAAAACATTAAAATACACAATTTCATTAAATAACATGCCTGGCGGTGCACTTAACCTGCCTGTGGAGTGGTGCATCTGTACGATGTATACACCCTATGGCAGCAAAACCGATGTTTACAAAGAAAAAAAAAAAAAGGAGTTTTATTTGCTGGTAAGTTACAGCTCCTGAATCCCTTATCCTAGATGGGGTTCTGGTATAGATGTTGATGGATGACCTCCACACTAACAAATGGTGTGAATTTCTCCCCTAAAAATATACAACAGACCTTAGGCCCTGATTTACTATTGTGCCTGGGCGCATTTCCGTGGGCGAACGTCTACTTTTTTTTATGAGCGTCCGTCTACTTATACCCCGCAACGAGATTTACTATTGAGCAGCGTCCATAAGTAGACGCCCAATCGAATTTACTAACGAGACACACACCCGGAATCAGACTCACAAAGCAGACTTGCTAAGAGGCACGTCTGACACCATGAAAAATCCCTGCACAGACATGTTCACATTGAAATTTTGCTTTGCCAAATATCAGGACTTCATTTTAAACAATATCTGCCATTTCAAAAAAAAAAATTAAGAATGTGTTAAAAATTGTTTTTTTTAAAGCAAATCAACACAGTAAAAAACTAGACGACCGTGCAGTGTCTTTGGCCGATATAACTGAGCATGTGCAGAACACATTTTAGACGTCCTCTGTGGGCGCTTGCTTTTTTGGTCCAATAGTAGCCACTGGTCCATAGTAAATCTCAGTGTGGAGTCCTCTGACAGCCGGCACTCGGTCACATCTCCTGTGTGTGGAGTCCTCTGACAGCCGGCATTCGGTCGCGTCTCCTGTGTGTGGAGTCCTCTGACAGCCGGCACTCGGTGCGTCTCCTGTGTGTGGAATCCTCTGACAGCCGGCACTCGGTCGCGTGTCTCCTGTGTGTGGAGTCCTCTGACAGCCGGCACTCGGTCGCGTCTCTCCTGTGTGTGGAGTCCTCTGACAGCCGGCACTCGGTCGCGTCTCCTGTGTGTGGAGTCCTCTGACAGCCGGAACTCGGTCGCTCTCCTGTGTGTGGAGTCCTCTGACAGCCGGCACTCAGGTCTCGGTCGCGTCTCCTGTGTGTGTGGAGTCCTCTGACAGCCGGCGGTCTCGGTCCTCGTGTCTCCTGTGTGTGGAGTCCTCTGACAGCCGGCACTCGGTCTCGTCTCCTGTGTGTGGAGTCCTCTGACAGCCGGCACTCGCAGGTATCTCCTCGGTCGCGTCTCCTGTGTTGTGTGTGAGTCCTCTGACAGCCGGCACTCGCGTGTGTGGAGTAACAGCCGGCAACTCGGTCGCGTCTACTGTGTGTGGAGTCCTCTGACAGCGGCACTCGGTCGGTGGCGTCTACTGTGTGTGTGGAGTCCCATCTGACAGCCGGCACACTCGGTGGGCGTCTCCTGTGTGTGGAGTCCTCTGACAGCCGACACTCGGTCATGTCTCCTGTGTGTGGAGTCCTCTGACAGCCGGCACTCGGTCGCGTCTCCTGTGTGTGGGAGTCCTCTGACAGCCGACACTCGGTCATGGCGTCTCCTGTGTGTGGATTCCTCTGACAGCCGGCACTCGGTCATGTCTCCTGTGTGTGGATTCCTCTGACAGCCGGCACTCGGTCATGTCTCCTGTGTGTGGAGTCCTCTGACAGCCGGCACTCGGTCGTGTCTCCTGTGTGTGGAGTCCTCTGACAGCCGGCACTCGGTCGCATCTCCTGTGTGTGGATTCCTCTGACAGCCGGCACTCGGTCGTGTCTCCTGTGTGTGGATTCTTCTGACAGCCGGCACTCGGTGGCATCTCCTGTGTGTGGATTCTTCTGACAGCCGGCACTCGGTCGCATCTCCTGTGTGTGGAGTCCTCTGACAGCCGGCACTCGGTCGTGTCTCCTGTGTGTGGAGTCCTCTGACAGCCGCCACTCGGTCTCTCCTGTGTGTGGAGTCCTCTGACAGCCAGCACTCGTCTCTCCTGTGTGTGGAGTCCTCTGACAGCCGGCACTCGGTCGTGACTATTGTGTTTAATAAACAGCACTCGGCATATCTTTATGTATTCTAATTTGATTTCCTTACTTCTAGTGATTTCTATTTTTGTTTCTTATCCTTTATAATTATTTCTGTAATGATTTTACTTATTTCTAGATATCTTATATCTAGATAATATTTATTTTGACAGCTAAATATAAAAATAAAGGTCCGCAATAAAAAAAAAAACCAAAAAAACAAAACAGCGTGGGTCCCCCCTCTCATCCATACCAAGCCCTTCAGGTCTGGTATGGATATTAAGGGGGAACTCCACACCGAAATTAAAAAAAAAAAAACGGCGTGGGGACCCCCTCAATATCCATACCAGACCCTTATCCGAGCATGCAGCCCGGGGGGTCAGGAAAGGGGGGCGCCCCCCCCCCTCCTGAACCATACCAGGACCACATGCCCTCAACATGGAGGGGGTGCTTTGGGGCAGGGGGGCTCCCCCCCCAAAGCACCTTGTCCCCATGTCGATGAGGACAAGGGCCTCTTCCCCACAACCCTGGCCGGTGGTTGTGGGGGTCTGCAGGCGGGGGGCTTATCAGAATCTGGAAGCCCCCTTTAACAAGGGGGCCCCCAGATCCCGCCCCCCCCCACGTGAATGAGTCTGTGGTACATGGCCCCGCGACTCATTCACAAAAAAAACAAAGTGTGGTGTAAAAAAAAAACACAGTACAGGGTCTTTGACAAGTCCTTTATTAAAACAATGTCCCCCGAAGTAGATCCAACGTCAATCACGGCGGCAGCGGTGGCGACCCGAAAAAAGAAAAAAAAAAAAGTTCCGCTCCCGTCGGAGGCTTCCAGCCTTGTGAAAAAAAGGCTAGCTGACAGTTCTTAAATAGATTAGGGGCGGGGCCAGCTGGGGACATTATCCCTGCCCCTTACCTATTTAAGAACTGTCACCCTGTCTCTCCACTGAGGCTAACTAGCTGAATGCCAGGAGACAGTCTGACAGTTCTTATATAGGTATGGGGCGGGGCCAGCAGGGGACATCATCCGAGTGACCCCGCCCCATGTCACATGCTTGCTGTTCCCGGCTGGCCCCGCCCCATACCTATATAAGAACTGTCAGACTGTCTCCTGCATTCAGCTAGTTAGCCTCAGTGGAGAGACAGGGTGACAGTTCTTAAATAGGTAAGGGGCGGGGCCAGCCGGGGACATCATCCGAGAAACCCGCCCCATGTGACATCATTGATGTCACATGGGGCGGGTTTCTCGAATGATGTCCCTCGCTGCCTGGCCCCGCCCCCAACCTATTTAAGAACTGTCAGCTAGCCTTTTTTTTCACAAGGCTGGAAGCCTCCGACGGGAGCGTAACTTTTTTTTTTTCTTTTTTCGGGTCGCCGCCGCCGTGATTGATGTTGGATCTATTTCGGGGACCCTGTACTGAGTTTTTTTTTACACCACACCATTGTTTTTGTGGTGAAATGAGTCGCGGGACCATGTACCGCAGACTCATTCATGTAGGGGGAGGGGGGGCAGGATCTGGGGGCCCCCTTGTTAAAGGGGGCTTCCAGATTCTGATAAGCCCCCCACCCGCAGACCCCCACAACCACCGGCCAGGGTTGTGGGGAAGAGGCCCTGTCCCCATCAACATGGGGACAAGGTGCTTTGGGGGGGGAGGAATGTTTCAGCTGTCATCGGGGTTTCCCACTTAACAGCTATATTTTAAATTATTTCCGTGAATTAAATAAATAATAAAAAAACTGCGTGGGGTCCCCCTCCCCCCTCTCCACCATCCACTTACCAAGCCCTAGGGTCTAGTATGGATTTATAAGGGGTAACTCACGGCGAAAATTAAAAAAAAAAGTTTAGCACTCTGTCCACCCCCTTTTGGAAAGTTTGTCCAAAACCATGAGAAGAGTGAGCCGAAAGAAATGGATTAAAAGAAAAAAAAAAATAATGGCATGGAGTCCCCCCCCAAATCCATAACAGACCCTTATCTGAGCAAGGCAGATACCGCATGCCTTCAAAGATATATTTCCTTTGTTGAATTGCCTGCTTGGTTCACACTAGATGTGGATTTAAAATTGTGCTTTTTTGTTGGCATATTTCACTAGTGTTTTCTGTAGATTTACCAATGAGTTATTGCGTTTTCAATTGGTGTTTTGCATTGCGATTTCTATTGTAGTTCTATATGGGTGAAATCGCTACCAAAATGCTGAAAAAGTTAGACGAGAACCTACTCGTTTGAAATTGTGTGCTGCAGCAAATCGCTTACGGTTAAGACACTCACGATCCACAATTATTAGATCCGATATCAGTTACAATTTCAATTCCCCAAATCGCACCGTGAAATCTGTAACACCCTGGATGCAAACTTAGCATGCGATTTGCATGGCATGAGACTTGCAAATCGTATATCGTCAAGTTGTATGCCAAGTCGCACCCTATTGTCTGCTATTAGAGCCGTCACATGGTTGCGTTTCCGACACTGATTTCATATAGTAGTACATGTACTATTACTTTTGTGACGATTTGCATAGATATCTGTGTCAGATGTCTTGCAAATCGCAAGGGAAATCAGCAATTCTTCACATGTACGGTCGCACAAATTTCTAATATCGTCAGCTTTGATGGTGTGTGACACACGACCGGGCGGTGTTAAGCCTTTTTATGTTTGATTTCCTGAATGTGTTTTTCCGATTTATGGAAAAAGCCGCATACTAAGCAAAAGTGAACTTATGACATTTTCAATGTATTGCATGCGAGATGTGGTCATGTGACCTGCCTTAACTCATGCGATAATCTGGAGTGATCTTGTGCCCATAGGGCCAAGAAATATTGCCAATAGGGTTCCCTTCTCACATCCTGTGTCAACATGTTCTGTTGTATGCTTTGCACCAGTAACAAACTTCACTGTGGCTTTCTTTCTGACTTCTGATTTGTGGGGGCCTGTATACCAAGGTTAACGCAGGTGGAAGAGGATTCATCAGGTGCAAACACTTTCTCTGACCAAATGAATGACAGTGGTGGGTGTGGCCTACCTTGATATAAAGGAGACTCAGTAGTGGTGATTTTTTGCCTGGTACAGCACATTATTCTGCATAGTCCTTGGCTGTGGTGGTTTTGGGGAGGAAGAGGATATTGTGGTGAATTGCCCCAGGCCACACTCACGCTGTGTTTTTGATGTGGGCTGTAAATGTGTTTTGCATGTTCTTCCTCTAAGCTGTGTTTGTGTGTTTTATAGTGTACAATGATTGTGTTTTATTATCTTTGCATCGTAAATCCATACACAACACGATGTCCATTGCTCCTGCTCTTCACTAATCCAAAGTTTTGACTTTATTTAGAATGAAATGCAGTTTTCAGACAAACTGATGAGAAATGTATGTGTGAGGGATTTGGGTGGTGGGAGGTGTTTAATAATTTTTGGCACGTATGTATTTTTTATATTGATATTTATCGATCTGCAGCTTGTTTTGTGAATAATTCCAAGTGATATTAACTGTTTGTTTCCTAACTGTAACCCTGTGAAAGCACAGTTCATTATAGAGTATAAATGCTTTTTAGATTGTAAGCTCTTATGAGCAGGACCGTTCTTTTTTTTTCTGTCTATTTTAGCAACATCAATCCTGCTTTTTTTTCTTTTTTTTTCTCTTCACACCAAGATATTGAATGTAGCTTTTTGTTGCTGTCCAAATAAATGTGGAATGTGTATTTGATCAAACATTTGTACTATGTATTTTGGGGGGATTATTTCAGTGTTCTAGTTGAATGTTCCACAGTTGGCTAAATGGTTAGCACTTCCACCTGGTAGTACTAGGGTCATTGGTTTGAATCCCAGCCACGGCACCTCCTGCCTGGAGAGTTTGCATCTCGTTCTCCCTAATCTGTGCCTGTTTACTCTGGTTTCCTCCCACACTCTAAAGGCATGCTGGTAGGTTAATGGATCCTGTCAAAATTGGCCCTAGTATGTGTATGTATGAATGTAAGTTAGGGCTCTTAGTATGCCCCTTGAGGGTTAGGTACTGATGTGAATTTAACCACATCTATATGTAAAGCATTGTGTAAAATGACAGCGCTATATAAGTATCTGAAAATGTACTCGCACCCCTAACACTTATTTTTTCTAGCTATATAATATGCCCAAAATCTTCCTTGTTAGAGCGCACATATGCAAGTATGTCCAAAATAACAAACCAAAGCTCCCCTATTGCACCACAAGACCATATTCTGTACCAATGAATAGGTCGTGTTCAATGTGCAGCTAGCTATTTTTTCTACAATCCTCTAAACAGTAATAAATTGGGCCCCCCCCAATTTATGTTGACTTTGGGCCTTTACTGGCACATATATATTTGCCAATGTCAACAGTATAGCTGCAAGCATACATTCACCAATGTCATATACACAGTATAGCTGCAAGCATACATTCACCAACTGTCATATACACAGTATAGCTTTGCAAGCATACATTCACCAATGCCAAATCTACAATAGAACTGCAAACATATATTTTGTGAATGTCATATACACAATGGAGCTGCATGTAAAATTTGCTATGGCGCACAAATAAAAATGCCAAGACAGCTGTTGGAGGAGCGCTAGAGCAGCTGTCATACTGGGAAATACGCATGACGTTTACGGAAGGATGTTTGCACACACCCGGAAGTGGGGAGTGTGAGTGGGTGGGAGTGTAGATAGGAGAGTTTAGGGGTAATTTGCAAGTCTATTTTTAGTTTTGTGAATTGTTCTTTTGTGGAATTCCAGACCACATCTGGACATGGGAGAGATCGCTGTTCTCCACCGAGGAGCTGATCCTCGTTTGCTGCGGGAATCACTAATAATTGTTGTATTTTCAGTTGAAAACATGTCCCCAATTCCTAGATCCATTGAGGTACATAGCAGAGGTTCAAGGTTCTTCCAGGCATATTATTTTAAAAGTGTGTTGCACCTCAACCGCGCACATCTGCAAAGGGCATTGCATTTCTTATGCTGTGCTGGAAAATGTGTGTTCTTGCATGCATTTCCTGCACCACCAATGGTGTGAACAAGTCCTAAGGGCCAGTTCACACTATAGAAACAGTCTAGATGTGTTCCTGATGCGTTTTTGCATGCCCTTTTGGCATGCATGTTTAGTGTGTTCCAGTACATTTTTGGATGCCGTTTTGGACACGTTGCATTGCATTTTTGTATCCCTTCCAGTTATTTTTTTTCTACTTTCTTTTTATTCAATTTAATTAGGGACGTGTGCGTTTTTAGTACATTCAAGGACATTTCAAAGTGTTTCCAGTACATTTCTGTGCAGAAACAATGCAGCGTGGTCAACTTTGTTTACAGCACCCGCTGCAATGCACTGAAAATGCAAGCGCTGATGTGAACTATGACATTGACGACCATTATAACCTTCTTTTCTGTGTGTTTGTGATGCCGAAAAAGCAACTGAAAAACACATGTAGTGTGAACTGGCCCTAAAGATTATTTAGAGGTAAGGGAACGGGACTGACCAGGAGTTGTGAATTCAATCAGACTAGTGGTGATATACAATCAGCAATGTATAATAATTGTGAGATCTGAGCTGTAGCTGATAGAAAATGATACACGTTCACTTGATCAGTAATAGTTAAAAAAGAGTGGGGCGGTGATCCATAGATTTGCATATGGGACAGGTGATGATGGGGTGGGGGAGGGGGACAAGTTGTATAAGGGACAGATTTTAAAAGAAGAAAAAAAAAGTTACAATGAAATATACACTAGCATGAAACTTGCACATTTCCTAATTGGCAGAAGAACAGGATGCAGGTAACATTCATTTCCACTTTCTAGTCATTAGGCAAAATCATAATTGATTGATCAATATCCCTGGCACTGACACAAACCCAGAAAATTGATCACCATTTTTTTAACGTTCATAAATGTCAAGGAGTTTATAATCTAAGGACAGCCATCAGCGGACAAAGGGGGAGCAGTTGTTGTGATGGATACAAAACAAATACATACAAGAAGGCCAGAGGCAGTTGGAAAATTGCCATTAACTATAAAAAACTGGATTATGATCCGACCCAGGCTGACTTTGACTAAATAAAGCAATTTAAAGGCCTCATTAAAACTACTTCCAGCCCACCTACATTCATGAACTTAATAATGTGTATTCTGTGTTTCTGGATCATCCAAATCGGGGAACTCTCTCCGCGTCACATGCTGCCCAAAGTCCACAAGCCAGGAACTCCAGGGCAGACCCATCATAACAGGAATGAATACACTCACCGAACAAAATCTCAGGCTTTGTAGAAAAAATTTTAAACCGTTAGTCATGAATACTGCTAGTTTCCTGCAAGACACAACTGACTTTCTGAACAAGATCAGCAACATACAGCAATTACCCATCTAATACACTTCTAGTGACTATGGATATAGTATCCTGTATTAGTAAATCTATGGACTGTAGTATCCTTGTATAGTAATATCCCTCACAAGGATGGATTAACTCAGTGTTCTCAAACTCCAGTCCTCATGGACCCCCAACCGTGACTAGGTCATGTTTTCAGGATTTCCCTCAGATGAAACAGCTGTGGTAATTACTAAGGCAGTGAAACTGATCAAATCACCTGTGCAAAATATATGGACCACAGTCTCCCCTGAAAACATGACCTGTTGGGGGGTCCATGAGGAACTGGAGTTGAGAAAACACTGGATTAGCTGCATGTCACAGATCTTTATCATCCTCACCAAACCACAAAAACACTGCTGAGGATGTTACACAGCTCATTGAATTTCATACTTATACCACACACAACTCCACTCTCTTCTTTCACGCTAAAATACATAGACATCTATTCTTCAATGTATTGGCACTGCGTGCGCTTGGGATAGTAAAATGGCACCCCAATATGCCAATTTATTTATGGCTGACCTGGAGGAACAATTCCTGAACAGCATGGAACAAAAACCATACAGATACTTTCGCTATAGTATTGATGATATTTTCATCATAATGGACAGAAGGTGAAAGAAAATCTAAAACAATTTTACTCATTGATCAACCACTTTTCATCCATCAATCAAACTAAAAATGGAAACTCAAACACACACGTCAACTTCCTAGACACCACAAGTATACATCAGGGCAGATACGCTTCACACCTCAATATACAGGAACCCACCGACAGATGCCACTACCAGTCCACAGTTCCAGCTTCCACCCCTAACACACGAAACGTGCCATCATACACAGTCAGGCATTAGATACCACCGAATATGTTCTGACCCAAGAGACAGAGATAAACATCTCGGGGACACTAGCAGACGCCTTCCATAAGAAGGGTTACAAGGACAAAACTATCAACACCGGCATAAAACACAGCCTTGAGACCCGAATGGAAAATCTACTTCAGTACAAAGAGAAAAAAACAAACAACCGTCTACCTCTCGTAACCACATACAACCCGGCACTAGAAGGAATACGAAAAATAATCAAAGATTTCCAACCCATCATAACAGAGGATGGAACTCTGAAAGAAATATTCCATCAACCCCCAATACTGGCTTTCAGACAACCCCCAATACTGGCCTTCAGACAACCCCCCCAATACTGGCTTTCAGACAACCCCCCAATCTCGCAATACTGGCTTTTGAGACAACCCCCCAACCTCAGAAATAAACTAATCAGTAGGAAACTTACCTTCTGATGATGATGTCACAAATAATGGAAGCAAAACCCTGCAATAAGAAACGCTGCAAGCTGTGCAAACCAAATCAATTTCCATCAAAAGGTGTCAGACACTCAAAAGGGATCTTCAATATCTCCGGATCATACAGCTGCACCTCCAGTAATGTTGTGTACCTTATCCAGTGCAGAAAATGCAGCAAAGAATCTTATGTTGGCGAAACAGGACAGGACATTACAAACAAGGATGAATCTGCACAGACATACCATCAAGGAACATAAAAGAAGATGACCTCTGCACACCTGTAGGACAATCCATTTCACACAACCAGGCCACAATATGGAAGACCTCAATATTTTAGTTCTGAGAGGAAAATTCAAATCCATCCAGGAAAGAAAAGCATTTGAACTAAGAATGATAATTCTATTTGACACAAAAGATATGAATTTGGACATGGGATTCCTCAACCATTATCCGACAGCTTTATGACTATCTATTAGCTGAAGCTTGACCCCTCTGTGTGAATGTAGTATTCCCCCCCTCCCCCCTCGCTTTTTAATGTATCTTATCTGTAGCCTTTTTTTTTTTTTTTTTCCTCAATCCCTTTTAACATTCTGCTTAAACTTTGTGATTTGTAATAGTACTGCTTAGACCTTGAAGAAGGGGACATACCCTGAAAGCTTGTCCTCAAAATTATATGTTTAGTGCAAATAAAAAAAGTATCACAGACAGTACTCAATTGTAATCTAAGGACAGAAACTCAGCCATGTAACAAGATCCAATGAACCTAACAGCATGTCTTTTGAGTGTTGGCAGAAAAACACATCCATACAGGGAAAGCAAACTGCAAACTGGGATTCGAACCCATGACCCAAGTGCTGTAAGTTCTGAGCTCTAACCACTAAACCACTGTGGGAGACACAGTTTGAGCTACAATGTAGAATAGTTACATTGTTTAAAAATGATAAAGCGAGCTGGTCAAATGATATAGACTACTAAAATGGTATTACACAAGATAAATATAACCACGAACAGTAGTGCATGAACTCGTGAAAGGTCATCCACCCTTGTGACCGTGTACTACACTATTAAGCACCTTTCCTGGCTCTTCTGTGGCTGAGCTAATTCCTCCCCAGGACCATTTGGACACCCCACCCTGATGGATGTATGGATGGAGCTGGATGACTAACCCATTGTTGCCAGCATATCGCTGCATCCCCCAGATGTGTGATGTGTATAACCCATTACACATTAATACTTTTGTTCTGGTGAGTGTAGACCAGTCCCAAGGGTGGTTTATCTTTCACGAGTTCATGCACTACACTGTCCGTCACGGAGAGACCACACACGTGCCATTCATAGGCACTCTCTGAGTTGGTACTCTGACACAAAGGACATTCCATTATTTCAGGAATGATTATATGAACTTATTTTAGCACCATTTACCATTTTACATCATTATTGCAATTATTTGCACCACTTGGTTTTTACATGCGTTCATTATTGATCACATGCATTTATAGCGCTGCACTTGACTTTAACATAGAATAGTTACGTGATTAAAGAGAAAAAAGCTATATAATTATATTGGGAAATTAGAACTAATGCAAATTATTTGAGATATAAGTGCGAAAATGTTTAACATTTGAAAATCGAACGTATGAAATTCATTAGTAAATGCATTAGTTGTCTGATCATTTTGGAGAAACAGCAAAAAAAAAAAAAAAATATAGGTGTACTAATTATGTTACATTCTAAGTATTCTCTTATGCGAAGAGAAAACCCGCCAATGCTACAATGCCCGTGCTTGTGCGCCAACTAGTGAACATATCCGGTATTGCACCTAAAAAATGTTTGCCAGACGCGATTTCCACATTTACTAATGGCAAAGTAGAATTGACGTTCGTCAATGAGATTGCTAGACCCCGCTCTCAGAAGACTGACAGGTCTTGATTGATTTAATTGAGTCTGCCTGAATGGTCAGAGTCTGCTGGTAGACTCAAGTCTTAGTAAATCAGGGCCAGTCTGTCCAGACAGTATGTCATCTGCTGACCTGGCACCATCCACAAGTAGCTTAACTCTTCAATAAGACACAGAAGTTGAATGCAACACACAATTTTACAAATTAAAATGTAATGACTAGGTTGATTTCCACTGGAGGCAGACCAATGGTGCTCCAAAGCTCACAGAGTCTTCCTGGCACTTTAACCAGCATGAGTGTATAAAGTGAAGAGCAGGCAAATTGTTCTCCCGATAAAAGTACTTTATTAATAAAGGGTACAGTGTGCGAGTAACACTCATCTTTTGCTTTTTGGTAAAAAACCTTATTCACAACCATAAAAAAACTCTGAACAAACATATTTAAAATACAAAGACAATCTCTGTAAAAACTCCTCCCACTGCACAAAGATGGCTCCATCAATGTAAATTAATTAGTCCATTGTTCATCAGGTGTCCCGGATGTTACTTGCAGGTGGGAGGAAAACAGCAAAAGACATGAAAAAATGACAATATATGAAAAAAGTAAAAATAGAACAAAATACAAAATATAACTATACATTTTGGGTAGAAAAGATCATGAGCAGGGTGCTTATGATGCATGATGTATAATAAAAGATAATAGTTACTAGAGATGAGCGAAGTATTCAAAAATTCGATTCGACTGATTCGGTTCGAATTCGTGGAAAATATTCGATTCGAGTCAAATATATTCGCTGTGAATTTAACTTAAAAAAAGGGTGTTTCTAGGCTTCAGAGAGACTTAATATTAGTGCAGAACACTGTACCTTTAATTTAAATGCCCTTGGAGTCTGCTGGGGAAGAGAAATAATACTGTCACTCAGTATGACATGCAGATGAGTGCCGTCGATCTTAGAATCACCGCACACTTCACTCATTTGGCCAGTCCACGGGGCCAAAACCAGTGTTTGGAGCCACAGTGTGGCGGTGGAGGCAGCAGCAATGGGAGGCCATTCAGCAACCTATGACAAAATGGAAAACCGCAGGAGTGTGAGGAGACCTGAAAGTGGCACACATGGCAGAGTGGGAGCAATGGAGGGCACGGTACAGGGACCCCAGGTCACACTGTGGGCTCAGCAGCAGCGTGACCAGGCTGTACGGGGGCCCATGGCCGATTTTGGGGCCTGGCGGGACCTATGGGAGGCCTTTAATCTGCCAGCAACCTATGACAAAATGGAAAAACGCAGGAGTGTGAGCAGAACCTCAAAAAGTGGCACATGGTAGAGTGGGAGCAATGGGAGGCTGTACAGGGACCCCAGGTCACACTGTGGGCTCAGCAGCAGCGTGACCAGGCGGTACGGGGGCCCATGGCCGATTTGGGGCCTGGCGGGCACCTATGGGAGGCCTTTAATCTGCCAGCAACCTATGACAAAAATGGAAAAACGCAGGAGTGTGAGGAGACCTCAAAGTGGCACATGGCAGAGTGGGAGCAATGGGAGGCGGTACAGGGACCCAAGGTCACACTGTGGGCCCAGCAGCAGCGTGAACCAGGTGGTACGGGGGCCCATGGCCGATTTGGGGCCTGGGCACCTTATGGGAGGCCTTTAATCTGCCAGCAACCTATGACAAAAAGGAAAACCGCAGGAGTGTGAGGAGAACCTCAAAGTGGCACATGGTAGAGTGGGAGCAATGGGAGGCGGTACAGGGACCCAGGTCACACTGTGGGCCCACAGCAGCGTGACCAGCGGTACGGGGGCCCATGGCCGATTTGGGGGCCTGGCGGCACCTATGGGAGGCCTTTAATCTGCCAGCAACCTATGACAAAAAGGAAAACCGCAGGAGTGTGAGGAGACCTCAAAGTGGCACATGGTAGAGTGGGAGCAATGGGAGGCGGTACAGGGACCCAGGTCACACTGTGGGACCAGCAGCAGCGTGACCAGGCGTTACGGGGGCTCATGGCCGATTTGGGGCCTGGCGGCACCTATGGGAGAGGCCTTTAATCTGCCAGCAACCTATGACAAAAAGGAAAACCGCAGGAGTGTGAGGAGACCTCAAAGTGGCACATGGTAGAGTGGGAGCAATGGGAGGCGGTACAGGGACCCAGGTCACACTGTGGGCCCCAGCAGCAGCGTGACCAGGCGGTACGGGGGCCCATGGCCGATTTGGGCCTGGCGGCACCTATGGGAGGCCTTTAATCTGCCAGCAACCTATGACAAAAAGGAAAACCGCAGGAGTGTGAGGAGACCTCAAAGTGGCACATGGTAGAGTGGGAGCAATGGGAGGCGGTACAGGGACCCAGGGTCACACTGTGGGACCACAGCAGCGTGACCAGGCGTTACGGGGGCCCATGGCCGATTTGGGGCCTGGCGGCACCTATTGGGAGGCCTTTAATCTGCCAGCAACCTATGACAAAATGGAAAAACGCAGGAGTGTGAGAGACCTCAAAGTGGCACATGGCAGAGTGGGAGCAATGGGAGGCGGTACAGGGACCCAGGTCACACTGTGGGCCCAGCAGCCAGCGTGACCAGGCGGTACGGGGGCCCATGGCCGATTTGGGGCCTGGCGGCACCTATGGGAGGCCTTTAATCTGCCAGCAACCTATGACAAAATGTAAAAAAAAGGTGTGAAAAAGGCCACCATTTTAGAACGGTAGTGAGGGTCCCAACAAGGTGGACAGCCAAAAGTCATCCCTCTGTCTGATGGTTATTATTCGGACTGTCGCTACGCAAGCAAGCGAGCGAGCATGCTATGGGCCATTTGTGCCAAGGAATGCGAGGGACTCCCTGCCTCCATCTCCACAGCATACTGCCACGGTGCGTCTGGGTCCTCTGTCTCCTCCTCCTCCTCTACCAGATGCTCCTGCTCCCTCCACTCCTGTCCGCTGAGTGGAAAAACCACCCATTTCACTCAATAATTCCAGAGCACCAATGTCCTCCTCTACCTCCTCCTCTTCTTCCTGTCCTGCCCCCACAGGGGTCATGTGGCGTTGAGATCTGTGCGCCACGTCTACCGCACTCTGACCAGCCATTGTTAACAGCATTTGTTCCAGGACGTGCAACAGAGGAATGACCTCGTTCATCCCATAGTCCTGCCGACTCACGAATAGCGTGGCCTCCTCAAAGGGCCTGAGCAAGCGCAGGTGTCACGCATGAGCTGCCAATGGCTGACATCTAAGTTACACAGGGAGTACCTTTATCCGCTTTAACATCAGGAAATCTGTGATGGCCTTTCGCTGCTCGTAAAGGCGGTCTAACATGTATAGGGTTGAATTCCACCTTGTTGCAACGTCGCAGATCAGGCGATGCTGTGGAATTCCGTTCTGCCGCTGCAGCTCAATGAGGGTGTGCTTTGCGGTGTAGGAATGGCTGAAATGCATGCAAAGTTTACGTGACATTTTTAAGGATGTCTTGCAGTGGGATGGTGGATTTTAGGAACCGCTTGACAACCAGATTGAACACGTGAGCCATGCATGGCGCATGGCACAACCTTCTTTGACGCAGAGCAGACACCATGTTCTTTCCGTTGTCAGTCAACATGGTTCCGATTTTCAGTTTGCGCGGAGACAGTCATCTGTCGATTTCTCTGTTCATTACACTCAGAAGTTCCTCCCCTGTGTGACTACGTTCGCCAAGGCATACCAGCAGTGCAGCACAGCGTGACACCGTTGCGCCCTGCACATGTGATATGCCGGTCGGGTAATGGGACTTGGCACGGGGTGGCGGCTGAGGACACGGCGGAAAAAGAGGTGGTAGAGGCGGACATGTTTGCTGGACCAAGGACGTGCAAACGTGGAGGCAAAAGCGTCGTGACCTGTCCAAGTTGCTGGTGCGGCTGTGCCGGCACCACGTTCACCCAGTGGGCCGTAAATGACATGTAACTGTCCCTGTTCAGCTCCACACGCTCGGCGCTGCCGTGCACTTTGGCAGAGACCGACATGCTCAAAGACTGGCCCACCAATCTCTTCTACATGTGGAATGCAGAGGCTGGCCACTTATGCCTTTTTAGGCGAAAGAAAGGACGGATTGGCACTCTCCCACCACCGCGTCTATCGGCACCAAGCCATCATTTCTCGGAAAGTATGCTGATTTCCACCACTTTGGAAGGAAGGGGACTGCCAGCACCAACCATCAAACTTTGGACAGGAGGACTTCAGGCAGCATCTGCACCGTCGTGCTTCGTGCTCGCAAAAACTGTTTGTCCTCTGGAAACAGGATTCCAAGAAAGACCTTCTGAACGGAATCCGTGAAGATGAATATTCAGGAGAAGGAGCATCTGGAACGAGCGGAAGAATGCCAACGAGCGACAACTCCTCTTCAGCAGAAGTGTGTGCAGCCTTGAATGGCTGATAGAGGGCAATGACGACGTCGGGAAGACGGAAGACAAGTACGGAGCCGGGTGAGGGAGCGGGGCTGTGGCATGACAGAACCGCCGTATCTTTATCACGGTTTTTCCAGGCCACCTGAATGGCGACGCTGCATATGCTGGACGGCAACGCAGTAGTCCAAAAAAGGGCCCGCCCCCTGGCCACGCTTGACTTTCTTTTCTGGCCCACAAAGTCAGACATACGGCTACGTTTACTTCCTCCGTGCGTCTTGAAACGAAAAATTTGCCTACACATCGCAGAGTAGTAAACTTTGCCCCCGCTACTCCTCTCTTGGCTGACTGCTACTTCTCCTCCGTGCACACCGCAACCACTACTGGCTGAGGTGGTAGGCTGCAGTGGAGCTGGTGCTCTAACTCCGTGGCCCGTTATTGGCTCCACTGACAGCTGCTGCGACCCCGGCTGCCTCCTGGGCAAACCCTCCGACTGTTTTTGCTCTGCTGCCAATCTGGAAACCCTCTTTTCTCCTGAGATCGCGGAAGAAAATATACCTGATGACGACGGAGGCTGCCCAAGTAGCCGATCACCCTCCTCATCATCAAGTCAAATTAGGGTCTCCCGCGTGACTACTAGCCCCCTCGGCTGGCGTCTAGTTCAGGAGACAGAACTGGTTCTCTAGACCGGCTACCGAGCCACTCTCCATCGCCAGTCCTTTCTGTTCGCCTTGCAGCCTGAAGAGGCGGATGTCTCCCCCCCGTTCCTGACCGCCACTCTGTAGCTCTTCCTCACTGTACAGTGGGGCTAGAGCCCACAGCATTCGATAACTTCGCTTGTGAGGAACCACCAAAGGACAGGGCATCAGGACACGTGATTCATGCTTCTCCCAGCCGCAACTATCTTTCTGACTACCCACCGACCTTGGCTGAGTTCCCAGAGTGACCTGGAAGAGGAATAACGAGCCGATCAACCAATCATGACCAGGGGGTCGGTGAGACTCGACCGCATGACAAACCGGGGAGCACTGGCCTCTGGCTGCGAATAGTGCTGCCTCGCCCCTTCCTCTGCTGCCAAAGTCAGTCGCCCTAAAAAATTGCCTCCTCTGCCACTCCTCTCAGTTTTCTGACAAACTCTTTTAAAATTTAACGAT
>CATNWA010000347.1:0-73046 GCA_951230385.1 Staurois parvus | reverse complement strand
GACAGTTGTATGTAATATAAGAACTTCAGAAACCTTTTTCATAGTCTGTATGTCAATCATGATAATGACTTACTACACTTCACTTCATTCACTCACACACAGAGACATTCTTTTCACACACTCTTACTCAAAGCACGTGCTTGGACAAAGAACAAAAGAATAGCACATGGTCATTTCTTAAACTAGGCCAAGAAAACTTCTATCTAAGCTATGCAAAGGAACTACATTATTTCCTAATATCCAAGGCAATTTATTCTTTATTTTTATTTCATTTTAAGCTACATATATCTGAATTTACTGTTTTTTATTGACTTTGTATTTTTGGTGTGTGATCAAATAAAGTCACACTGCTCATACTGACCTGGCTTTCATAAGGATTTATTCCCACAACCATCTACAAGAACCTAGAAATATTAATAGAGTTTTTTCATAACTCTGGAAATCTAACACTGTATATGCAGTAAAGCATACTTGTTATACTCACTGTGGAACCTAAGGGGTTAATCCTTTGCATTGTGTAAAAAGGCTGTTTGATCCTTTCTTCTCTGCCTCTCCTCTTGTTGAAATGACCACCTGATACAGACTGAACCCGTCACATGCACATGCTCAGTTTGGTGTGTATTGCCAGAGAGGTTTTTTTTTTTTCTTGGGAGGGTGCATGTGATCAGCACAGAGCCAATCAGCACTGTCCAGACAGAGGGTCAGAGGTTCAGATCCTCCTAGATCAGAAATAAAACTCCTCCTACAAGCTTTAACCAGTGCTTTGCTGAAATCACAAGACTGCTCTTACTTCTGATAAGAAAAGGTATTTAGGAGTTTTATTTACTAAAATATTTTCACTTCCATGTTTTGTGTACTGTGGGAGGCCAGATATAGTTAATGCAGGGTCCTGGGTTTAGTAATACTTTTAAGATCTACGAATAATGCGCATGTTGACCTTTCTCTAATCAGAAGGTCATGCATTTCTGGTAATCCATGCATGGTGTTACCTGGTGGAGGATCCTTCTACTGTCTGGGAGATACTCCCATCCTATAGTTGTTATTTGGAATGGCACACTATCCATCACTATTTCAGCATTCAATTAATTTTCTTTTATTGCACTTGTGGATTCAGAGATTCAGTTGATTAGAACTAGATGCATATCATTTATTGAGGTATATTGGCACCTTTATATTTAATTTTCATTTACTCATGAATTAGCGCAATACATTTTTTATATACACTTTAGTATGCCCCACATGAACATGGCCTTAGTATGAATTTAGCAGGAATTTCATGTTGTGTTTGTGTCCGCTAACAAGGATTTTTATGCATTTTTAATGTAAATAGCAATTTGATAAACATTTGCGCAACTAGTGTGGGTCCCAAAAAAATCGCACATTTTTTTTTATTCTACAGATCATGTGCTTCCAGAAAATGTATGGTTTGGGGCAGGAATTTTTTTCTCAAAGAACAGGTGCAGGAACTCCCTTATTCTGAGTCGCCCCTTGTCTTGGCCCCTACCCACCTCCGAACAACCTCCCTTGCTTCCACCCTCTAGCCACCTCCCAGTAGTGCCCCGTTTTGAGAATACAGAACCAAGGATCATTTTGTGGTAATAAGCAATATGTATAGAATTTGTTAATGATAACAAGAAGAGCAGTAAGATAGATCCCCTACGGCCAACAGGCTCCCCCAACAACAATGGACCCCCCAAACAAATTATCAACCCAGAAACAATAGATCCCCAGCAGCAACAACAGATATTGCAACAGCCAGTATCAATAGACCTCTCCCTCAACAGCAGATCCCTCCCATCAACAACTGACCCCCAGCAACAATAGATTCCCACCATTGACTATAGACTTCCTCAGTAACAATAAACCTCCATGCAAAAATAGATCCACTCCAGCAACAATAGATCCCCCAGCAGCCAGCATCAATAGACCCTTGCCATTACATACATTAAGTGCTGGAGCTGCCGCAACTGTGTTCCCCAACATTCCAGCTGAAAAAAAGTCCTGGTTTGGGGGATCTTTTACAAGCGCTGAAAGCTGTAAGTGAAAAATGACAACCTCAGATATTCAGTGTAAATTGTGTTCCAGTTTTGCGCACCTCCAGTTTTCACCATTTCACAAAATGATGAAGTTTAAAATTTACAAATATTTATTATGTATTAATACAGTTTTATCTTTTATGTTTAGTAGGAATTTAGCAGGAAGTTTGTACATTTTGATGTGTTTGTGTCAGCGGATAAGGATTTTTGTGTATTTTTAGCAAAAATATTGTTTTGATAAACATCACAGGACTTAAAAAAAATCAGTAGCACCTTCTTTTTATTTTACTGGACCTATGCTGTCAGAAAGTGTATGGTTTGGGGGTCTTTCACAAACTCTGAAAGCTGTAAGTAAAAAAACAATGGAAACATTGCAAAAATGGTCTGGCCACCTGAGTTTAAAAGTGAAGTGAAGGGCCTGGCAGAGAAAGGGTTAAATGCAAGCTGAAAAAACCTTTTAAATTCTGATACAGTGATAGGCTTCCACTCATATGGTCTGGCGTAAAAGGATTACTGGGGGTGTAAAGGTTACATTGTTACACAATTAAATTGAATAGTTCTGCAGTGAACAACAAATACAAAATTGAACAGATGTAATATTTTCAGTTTCCACCTTAGAATCTGGTTGGGCTGTCAGGAGCTAAATTATAGGATAGCTACAAAGGTTTTGTGTCCTTTAGGACACTAGTTCTGGCACTCTGAGACTCTGTTGCCCTAATTCTTCATGGTCAATGTTGCAAAACTCTATTGCTAGTGCTTGCCTCATGCATGTCAACAGGATGTACTTAACTGGTGGTGCTAACCTCATGCACTTCACTTGGATGTTCAGTAGTTGGTAACATGGCACACCTAGGGCCAATGCTAGACTATTTTGTGCCCTAGGCAAGATCAGCTACTTGTGACCCCACACCCCCCTAAAAAAACCCCAAAAAAAACCAAACAAATTAAAAAATGTTAAAAACAGTAGGAAATATTAAATCAACACAACATGAAGCTGCTAAATTTCTTTTAACGTGCAAAATTAAGTGCCATAAGATGCCACCAGCACCAATAATAAAGACAAAATCAGTATTGTGGACAGACTGTATCTGTGGTTGGCAGTGACATGGTGACAGTTGCAGTGATTGGAGGATGATGGATCCACACTCTGACAGATTCCAGGCTGGAATTCCCCAGGCAATGGGGGGGGGGGGGGGGGAGAGAAAAAAACAGCAGGCAGCTGAACTGAGCAATCCCACACAGTGACAGATCCAACCCAACACACCACCACCAACACTGACACAGATCAGCAGGCTCAGCAGGCACTGGAAGAGCAGGCTGTGATATTGTGATGATGTCATCACTCACTGACACATTGTACATGTGATGGATGGCTGCCCTGCCAGCCCTGTCACACACAGAAAAGAGACATTACCTTCATGCAGCTCCACCTCTGCTGATGAATGGGAAGAGAAGGGCTGGAACTCCACAGTGATCAGCAGAGGCGTCCCTAGGGTAAGTGTCACCCGGTGCGGTAACACTTGGTGACACTCCCTCCGATGATCCCCGCAGAATGGATCGGATCTGCGGATTGAGCATAATGGATTGGACTCCGATCCATTATGCTCAATGCGCAGATCCGATCCATCCTGCAGGGATCGTTGGCTTTCTTTACAACTTACCTTTTCTTGGAGCGGGTCCGGTGTAGCGGCAAGATGTGTCTCCCATGTAGATATGGTCCCCCTGAAGCAACTGCGCATGTCCCGGTTTCAGGCACGATCAATGATGATAGAACTACTGTTTCCGACCATGTACCTTTGGTGAAGTAACCCCTTCCATGCCAATTTGCTTCAGGGGAGACATATCTACATGGGAGACACATCTTGCTGCTACAAACGGCCCCCCCCCATGTCACTGACCCCCCCACATGTCACTATCTTCCCCATGTCACTCCCCCCCATGTCACTGTCCTCCCCACATGTGTCTGTACTCCCCATGTCACTCCTCCCCCCATGTAACTGTCCGCTCTCCGATCCATTATGCTCCCAAATAATCAGTGGGGCAGCCTAAAAGGGGTTAACTGTGGCAGCTCTGTACTACAGTTGGTGATCAGCGATCGGCTTCTTATGGCTGAAACCGGAACATGCGCAGTTGCTTCAGGGGGGACATATCTACATGGGAGACACATCTTGCCGCTACACCGGTGTCACCCCGTATAGGTTGCATACTGAAGATCCCCACAGGATCGTCGGCATGCAAGCTATACAGGGTGACACCGGACTCGCTCCAAGAAAAGGTAAGTTGTAAAGAAAGCCAACGATCCTGCGGGGATCATCGGCTTGCTTTACAACTTACCTTTTTGTGGAGTGGGTCCGGTGTCACCCGATGTGGACCGCACCTGTCTGGGGACGCCACTGGTGATCAGCAGCTTGCAGTAAGGGACTTAGTTTGAGAGGAACACTGGAAGGAGCAGCAGCTTAGCGACTACACTGGCCTCAGACACCCGGCATCTTCCTCTTTCCTTTCTTCCTCCCTTCTGCTGCCCCTCCTCGCAGCTGAAGGATCATTCATGACATGGCGGCATCCCACAGAGAGAGAGTGCTACGCCCAGGAGACCCTAGGTGGCCACCTAGTTTGTCTAGTGGAAGCACTGGCCCAGGGTATGCCCAAGGTGGCTGTTAATGATTTGATGCCTTCTGCAGGTTTATACTCTGAATCTGAAACTGATTGTGAGGTCTCTGCACTGCTCTCATCAGACATACTACATTTTTTTTTTCACATCTCCTATTATTTTTCTGGACATATGGGCAGCACAGAAAAAATGTGCACAAATCAGGCACTGGTATCCTTGCTGTAATCAGGCAATGGTATACTGAATGTATTCAAGTACTGCTATCCCAACTGTAATCTGTAACCCACTGGTATACTGTAATTAGGCACTGGGTTATTGGCTGTAATTAGGCACTGGTGTACTAGCCCTATTATAAATAAAGTATTTACTAGCTGATATTGGCTTTTCTTGTGCATAAGCCATGCAGAGCAGTTCATATAACCTATACCATTCATACCATATACCATATATGGAGTACTGGCTGTGTAGAAGTCCTTGATTGCCACATCCTGCCTGCTACTTTCTGTTGGCCACTGTTTGATTACTACTCATTGCAATATGACATCTATGAAAGTATCATCTACCTGGTCAGTTCATGTTGTGGAATCATGACTGTACTGTATATGGCATGTATATGGATTTGAGTTTTATATCTATCTAAACCCATGCTATGATGATAATATCATCAACATACTTTCACTGAGACTGATATGCCATACATTGTAGTTCTTGTTGTTCCCCTGATAATGGAGGGCCCTGCTGTATAATTTTAATATAGTGTGTTTTTTTCTGGTATTTCTTTTTCTTATGTATGAACCTTTATCACCTTTATATAATGTATGCTGGGAATGTATTTATGTAAGCAGTTTTACACTGTCTTTAATATAATAAACCTGGATAGTTATATATATTTTTATCTGATGTTGTTGAAGTAGTACAATTTTAATAACTGGTATCTATTGTTTCTATGCTGAACACATCAATTGGACCACATATCTTATAGACTTGCACTTTTGGGAAAAATGAGGGTAGCTCTGTGTTCTGTATGATTTCCTGATTCTCTCCACACAGTTTGGAGTTGGTCAGACCTCACTATGGTCACAGGCATATTAACAGTATAAGCAGTATTCTAGCAGTGCCTAGTCAATGTCATACAATTCCTTTTCCAATTGAAAGTTTCCAAAACTGCCACAATATAGCCACATTTATGGCCATCATAATGTTAATGTTCCATTCTTTCACCTTTTGATTATCTTGTTACAATCTGCTATCTATGAGATGCCTGCAGGCTCCACTAATCATGGATTCTTGGGAAAGTGTGGTGATCCATCAAGATAGAAAAAACTCACTATTTGTTACCCCCTAATGAACACTATATACAGTAACACTTCCCCCAAGCTTCCCTGCATTAGCTAAATTAACAGTTGCCTCAGGTCAGGAACGTGTTTCTTTTTCGATGGGATGTGCTTTTGTTGAAAAAATGTATAGTGGTATAATATGTAAATGTTCTATTTAGGAAGATCAAAATATTATGGAGAAAAAATATGTTTTGTTGATATATAAATATGAAATTTTGTATTTCAATATTTCACATTCCAAACAATAAAAGAGAAAAATTCCCAGGTCAACTTACCGATCAGCTGGCGAACAAACCGAATTGTCCTGTCTAACAGTTTGCACTATAACAGGGGTTTAGTTAGCACACATTTTCAAATACATGTGTAAGCTGCAGAGCCTCTTCATGGCACCTCAATATTCTGCAGTTAAAAACTACAAATTTTAAGAGCCTCTATAGTAGAAGCACATGTATACATGGATAGACAGAGGCCAGGTGAGCCTGAAGGAGCCCACCACTCCTCAAAGATACAGGGGCACACTGGAAACCCAGCATGGAGCACAATGGCAGCCAAGGTGTCCAGTGCACCCCTTTACCAACAAGTCAACAGTACAAAAAATGGACACTGTCCAAATCTATAACTGGCCTTCACAGCAAGGAGAATATGGAAGGGTGACACATGTCATACAATAAAATAGAAAACTTCCCAGCTCAACATACTGACCAGCCTGCAAACAAACTGAATTGTCCTGTCTAATAGTATGCATTAAAATTGTGTTTGGCTAGCACACATTCACAAGTATATGTGTAAGCTGCAAAGTGCAGAGGCTTTTCATGGCACCCCAATATTCTACAGTTCCTAACTCTAAATTTTGAGAGCCTCCATAGTAGAATCACATGTATAAATTGAGGGTAGGTAAGCCTGAGGGAGCCCACCTCTCTTAAAGGTACAGGGGAGCACTGGACACCCAGCATATAGCACAATGGCAGCAGGGGTGTCCAGTGCACCCCCTCACTAGCATATCAACAACACAAAAAATGTCCACTGCCCAAATATGAACTGGCCTTCACAGCAAGGAACACTTGGAAGGGCGGCGCATGCCAAACAATAAAAGAAAAAAACATTCCCAGCTCAACTTACCAATCAATATTTCACATTCTCCTTTTTGAGTTGTCAGATGGATCTTAAGGGTATTTTTCACACTTTACGTTTGTGTTGTAAAAAGCCTGTTCTTTTTGGAACTCCATGGTCCAAATTACAGGGGGCTCTTTCCAAGTTTCAACCAGACAAACCAAACCTCAAAGCAGGGAAAGTTTGTGTGTTGTGTTTTTGTCTAATCTATAGTGCTGTGAAATCCATGTTTGGTGCTTGGATGGATGGGTGAGTTCCCTTTTAATATAAAAAATGAATTAAATAGCGTTTTGGGTTTTTGGTACTCAGATACAGTTACGTTCCACTTAAAAAACACTCATTAAAAAAAATCCCCAAAAGTTTCCCTAATTGTTCCTTTTTCCATCAACAAACAAGGAAAGAGCTATTGAGCATATACTGCTAAATAAAGTGGCAAAGCTAAGGAGTTGTGGACACTTCCATCTATGTGAAAAATTGTATTACATATTGAAATAAGCTGGTAGGCAAACTCTTCCAAGTGGTTTTAGAATTCATTCAGCAGGATTAGAATTTGCCACAAGATGGCAGCACAGTCTCTTTGAAGTATAATGCATTTTTCTTTTTAATCCATGGCATGCATATTCATGTTAAAGTGGTCCTAAAGGCAGATTTTTTTTTTTAATCCTAATGCATTCTCTGCATTAAGGTAAAAAACGTCTGGGCTCAGGATCCCCACCAGACCCCCCCCCCCCCCCGAGCCCAATCTCAATCCAGTGCTGCGCCCGAGAGCAGTGACTCTCTCCTCTCTCTTTCTCTTCAGTGGCCATGGAGGCAGCAGATGGAGTCATTGGCTCCTGCTGCTGTCAGTCACAGCTTGCAAGGAGAGAGTGGGGGCAGGGCGTGGCTGAGCCACTCTGTGTGTGTCAGTGGACACAAACAGATCGGCTCATGAGCAAGCCCGCACGAGTGACCCCATAGAAAGCAACTTACTATTATTATTAGTATTATTATACAGAATTTATATAGCGCCAACAGTTTGCTCAGCGCTTTACTATAAGAGCATTCAGAAGGGGGGAGGAGCCAAGAACACTGAAGGGGTGGCACAGAAGAGGAGGATCAGGGCTGCTCTGTGCAAAACCATTGCACAGAGCAGGTAAGTATGAAACGTTTGGTATTTTTAATAGAATCCCTTTAGAATCACCTTAAAGGCATGCTTTATATTCGGCAAATGTGGCAAGTGGTGTAATACTGCTTTGAGAATACTGGATGACAACTTTGGGGTATTTCAAGGGCTGCTGAATTTTAATGCAACTCTGGGAGATCTCACTTATTCAAACTTTTTCCAGAAAAAGCTGATCAACAAAAAACCTTTAGGTAAGGATGTTCTTATGTGCACAAAAGCATTAATAAGGCTACATGCGCATGGGTGGTTTGGCCCGTCAATGTCAAATCCCAGCATTTGCCCAAGATGTAGGGGTGCAGCAGACAGCCCCACTTACACCAGCTTGTCAAAATCTACGACAGGCTAAATAAAGGCTGGAATTATGCATTTGGGGTATAGTTCCCTGAAGGCATAAGGCTTTAAATGTGAGTACGGCTCAGTACAACATCCAGCAATGTCCAGACGCCTGTCATAGATTTTAACAGCCTGCTGGAAAAAGGACTGGATGCTGTACCTGTGCCTCCCAGATGTCCAACAATTCTGGGGTTTTATGCTGATGGGCCAAATCTTCCATGTAAATGGGACCAAAAATATGTAACTTTAAATGATAACATGCTAAAAAATTGCTATATTTACAATTTATGATACATTAGTGTAATGGTCAGTGGGAAGAATGCTCTTTACACTTGTGGTCATTGGAATTACCCAGATAAAAGATCTGGGTAATTCCAAGTTACAGATAACTAAAAAGATCAATGGTGTCAGTGGGAACTCATCGTAAAGGTAAAAAATTCCTCATTGCTCAAGGAACCCTAGCAACCTCTGGAAGAACCCTACGGTTTCATGGATCCCTGCTTGAGAAACCCTGTTAAACAGTACAAAGCGTACATTTCCAGTGGTGCAGGCAAGTTAGTAATATGTACTTTTGTTGGAAAATTAAAGCTGAAGTTTAGATTCAGTCACTTAACTGTAATAATGAAGGAAGTATCAGGCTGTGCAGGCAGCTGGAACCTGGAGAAACCTTCATGCAGCAATGCCCTGTTCTCTTTCTGTGTCTGAACTTGAGTTACAGTAGTGAACATCTTCGGGTCTTTGGGCAGAGCAGCAGTACAGATGGTTTGATGGGGACATGCCCCTTACTTCTTCCTTCTCCATTGATTACCCTGCCTGTAACACGATCTGTGAATGGAGGAGAGAATCCTGTGATTGATCAGACTCTCTCCCATTCACAGATCACGTTACAAGCAGTGAAATCAATGAAAAATCTCCTCTCAGTGAAGGAGGTGGAAGGAGGAAGTGTGCCCCCCCCCCCCCCCCGAAACCATCTATACTGCTTAGAAGCATGACAGAGAAATATTGTTTTGTTCACTGTATTCCATGCATTTGCAGATCAAACAGATGAACTTTTTTTTATGGATCTGAAAGCAGGTGTATTGTTTTCAGTTGGATTATGCAAACAGTTCAGCTCCATAACCAAAAATGTAAAAATATGTGTCTGAGAACATGTGTTTTATGTACTTATGAATTAAAATGCATGTATACACATATACATTGATGCACAGAGTGAATTTGGGTACTGAAAAACAGCAGAACATGTATCTAAAGGTAATCATTTTACTGATCACATAAACTTTGTTTCAGAATTGTCTATATGATCAGTAATATAGCCATGTGAAAGTAACCTGAAGTAACCTCACTAGTAAAAAAAATCACATAGGGAACATTCAGATGTGAGAGCTGAAATGGTTAAAGAAAGATTATCCTAGGTAACACTAAATAACCCGTATTAACTCATTGCTCCCCTTTGTTTCCTTAGCTGGCTTTTTGTTTAACTGATTTGTTTATGCATATTTACGTCCTGCCCAGGGGCGGACTGACCATTTGGAAACTCGGGCACTACCTGAGGGCCCAGGGTCAGTAGGGGGCCCCATGAGATGCCCCTGGTACCTTTTTCATAGGCTTTTTTGAGTTTGGGGCCCCATGATCCCCTGTTGCCCGGGGGCCCCATTAGTTGTCAGTCTGCCCCTGATCCTGCCACTCATTTCACAACATTTTTTAGTGTTTATTTAAAAAGAAATAAAACCGCACAGAAATAAAACATTATAGAACTGTAAAGTAATCTAGTGTACAAGGTGGCATCAAAAGGTTTCAACACTAGTTTTGTAACACGCCAACAAATGGTAGCACAAGGCTGCATGCTCAGTCACAGGGAGCATCGACCTTCATAAGTCAGTGTGCCAAAGGATATCATCCTGTGTACATCAGGGGCTGTGCAACTGGAGCTATTATTTTATTTTATTTTTTTTATTTATTTAACTTTTATTTGATTTTCCAATATAAAAAGAACAACATATTTATAAAAATATTTCACATATACACATTCCATACTACCCCCTTATACCCTCCCACACCCTTCCCCCCTCCCCCCATCCCCTTTTCCCCCATCCACGTCTTCTTCCTGACCTATATATTCTCTCCTGTTTATCTATTTATCTCCAACACTGCTCTCCCTCAAAATCACAATTAAGACTCTCTCCTTGCTTCTAAATTTCCCTACCAAATCCTACCAGTTCCATATATCTTTCAGATGATTTAAATTTCAACCAACTACACCATGTTTTCCTGAATTTTTCCATTTTATCCTCTTCCATATGACATAGCTCCTCCATCCTATAAATATTTTTAACTCTACACCCTGTTCCAAATTATTATGCAAATTATATTTTTCTCATTTACCTAAATAATTGATGTAAATAACAGTCAGCATAATTCTCATGTTCTCAACTATTAAGAGTACAATTCAAATTTTATTGAACAAACCTCCTAATGATAACAGTATTTTTGTTAAACATAAAAAACTTACAATGCACTGTTCCAAATTATTATCACAGTAAGTTTCAAAACACTTTATAGGTTGTAAAGAACTGGAAATTGTCATTTGTTGTGTTTGCAGCATATTTACTGAAATCAAAAGATAGTTCAATCAAACTTTTAACAACATTTTAACTTTTTAAACATTTTAACAGGTCACTTTACAACATAGGACCCCTTATTTGATAGCAGCTTCACAAGTCTTTCATCCATTGACAGTTTTTGCTTGAATTTGTTTGCAAGATGTCAGAATAGCCTCCCAGAGCTGCTGTTTGGATGTAAACTTCCTCCCACCCTCATAGATCGTTTGCTTGAGGATGCTCCAAAGGTTCTCAATAGGATTGAGGTCAGGGGAGGATGGAGGCCACACCATGACTTTCTCTCCTTTTATCCCCATAGCAGCCATTGATGCAGAGGTATTCTTTGCAGCATGAGATGGTGTATTGCCATGCATGAAGATGATTTTATTACGGAAAGCATAGTTTTTCCTTCTGTACCAGGGAAGAAAGTGGTCAGTCATAAACTCCACATACTTTGCAGAGGTCATTTTTACACCTTCGGGGACCCTAAATGTTGCCGACCAGCTCTGTTTCCATGATTCCGGCCCAAAACATGACTCCACCACCGCCTTGCTAGCGTCGCAGCCTTGTTGGAACAGGGTGGCCACCCACCAACCATCCACTACTCCATCCATCTGGACCATCCAGGGTTGCACGGCACTCATCAGTGAACAGGACTGTTTGAAAATTAGTCTACATGTATTTTTCTGCCCAATGCAGCCGTTTCTTCTTGTGAGCATTGGTTAGTGGTGGCCGAATAGAAGGTTTATGCACAGTTGCAAGACTCTAGAGGACTCTACACCTTGATGTCCGTGGGACTCCAGAGGCACCAGCAGCTTCAAATATCTGTTTGCTGCTATGTAATGGTATTTTAGCAGCTGCTCTCTTGATCCGATGCATGGATCTGGCAGAAATCTTCCTTAATGTGTCTTTATCTGCACGAACCAGTCTGTGCTCTGAATCAGCCACAAATCTCTTAATAGTGCGATGATCACCCTTAAGTTTTCGAGAAATATCTAATGTTTTCATACCTCGTCCAAGGCATTGAACTATTTCACTCTTTTCGGTAGCAGAGAGATCCTTTTTCTTCCCCATATTGCATGAAAATGGTGCTCTGCTTAATAATGTGGAACACCCTCCTTTAGTAGTTTTTCCTTAAATTGGGCTCACCGGCCAATCTAATTATCACAGGTGTCCGAGATTGTTTTCAGTGATAAAAAGAGCCCTAAAACACAATGTCATCCATGAGTTAAACTGAAAAACAAAATATTTAATCTTTGTGACACTTAAATAGAATTTGCATAATAATTTGGAAAACAGGGTGTATTTATCCATTCGTTAATTTTTTTGCTTCAGGAACCTGCCAAAACTTGGGAATCAGACTAATTAGATGAAAAAGTACCCTGTTTTTATATAGTTTCACTGAGGGCTCAAAGTTATAGAATAAAAAACTCCAGGGATTTCTCTGTACAGTTATCCCGCATATCTCCTGAATATAATGAATTATTTCTCTCCAGTAATCCTGTATTTTTGGGCAACCCCATCATATATGTGCCATTGTACCCCTTTCTCCACATCCTCTCCAGGAGCTTTTCTGACCACGTTCGTTACCATGTCTGCTATTTCATCATAGACAGCAGGTTAGGACAAAGAGCAAATGTGAAATTCTGCGTGAAATTGGCAAATCTGCCACAGAGATGTTTGACATGATTCACCAAGTTTGCGGTGATGCTGCAATGAGTCATACGAGGTGTTCTGAGTGGCACGCATTGCTTCAGGAGCAGAAGAACATCATTGGAAGACGAAGAGAGATCAGCAAGACCTTCAATGAGCTCAACCCTCGAATATGTTGAAACCATTTGGCAACTTGTGCATGATGATCATTGTAGAACAATCCACAACATTGCTGCTATTGTCGGTTTGTCGCTGTTTTGATAACATTTGCGGAGATCCGAAGCAAATCGCAGAAGGTGCTTGACACGCTTTGAAAAGAAGACTTACAGGACACATTCAAGAAGTGGCAGGAATGCTGGAAGCGCTGTATTTCTGTACAAGGGGACTATTTTGAAGGTGATAAACAAAGTACTTTCATCTAAACAGAGCTCAAAACTTTTTGGTACAACCTCATAGCTAATGCCTGCGGTCCTCCTTTAAAACCTGCCAATCAGTGTCTAATAAAGGTGTATTCTCCGTCTACAATGGCTTGCTGGACACACAGCAAAAGGTCTTTGATAACGCCTTGGAGGAGTGGCGAAATGCGTCAGTCAGACGTACTTCCAGTTTCTTATGTTGAGTGTGTGACATCATATCCAGGTGAGTGGAGCGCACGCTGGTCGGTGCGTTCCAGGGTCATCTTGTACATGCATAGAGCTGATCTCTTACTCAGTGCTGCCAGTTTGGTTTACTTTCTGAAATCTGTTTTACACTAGGAAGTCTGTTTCGGAGGATTTTGCCAATTGGCAACTTATTTTAAGTTATAATGTGAGTAGATTGAGCAATATATTATTCAATTAAAAGTCTTTGCAATATTACACTATTGGTTCTCCTTTGTCTTCCTATATAACACATTGTTATGAGGGGAAATCCCTTTTGAAGTTGGATGTAAGGAAGCTCTTGTATATGGAGGAGGCTATGGAGAGGAATGGAGGATAATATTGTATCCATAAAGTACAATTTACTCTGGTGAGTGCGGAATACATCAGTATTCACAGGAAGGTGTGGATCCTTGGAGACTTTTCTTTGTACACTTATCCAAAAAAATTTTGGAGCACTATTTGCATAGTGGAAAGGGGACTTTCTTTGTTTTTGCTTTCATCACTTTTTGTATTTGGACACAAATTTTATATTTTTTTTTCATTTTGGTGGTTTTGGATATTTATTTTATAACCACAGAATTTATTATGATTTTTGTGTATAATTATTTTTGATTAATTTCATGTTTTGCGCTGTTTTATTGTTTCACTGATTTTTTAATTTTTATCAATCTTTTTGATTCTTATCAAGGCCCAGCAGCGTTCACTTTCAAATTTTTCATATAGTTCTTGTGTCGCAGGTGGTTTTTGTTTTAGGAAAAAGAAAGGTCTCCTTTGAAATATTTTTGAGAAGTTGAATATTTTTGAGAAGTTGACAACTCTATCAGTACTTCAGAGACAAGATTGTGCTTTATATAGTAGGACTGTGGTCATGTGATGTGGTGAGGTCAGGTGATGCTCTGCATCTGGAGGGATATACAAGCCCACATCACACACATTCAATTGCTGAGAAACGCACATTGAGTGAAGACATAGCAATGCATTTACTATGGAGTTTCCTGTTACTGGGGATTTTCTGGACCTCCTGTAAGTTTATTTATCACAGTATTATATTCTAGAAGCTGTCATGTAAATGATCATAGTTTAGAATTATTTCATATGAGGTTGGTTCTTCATTTTTGTCTTGCACATAATTATTGCTTTTCCAGTGTTGACATGTCAGTTAATTTTTTTTTTTCTGTAAACTTAAGTTACATTTTCTTGCATTTCAATTTTTTTTTTTTGAATTAGAGCTTAAATACAAAAACAATGGGATGAAGAAAACATAAGAGGCCACCAAATCTCCCTCCTAAAACATGTTCAGGAACACACAAGACATATTATTATTATTATAGATCATAAGGTACAAATATGAACACATGTAGACCAGTTGTATGTTCTTGTTTTGCAGTGGTGAATTGCCAGGAATCTGTACATTTCCAGAATGACACCATCACCATCAATGAAGGGGAAAATGTCATTCTTCATTGTGCTTTTAAAGTGAGTAATTTCCGAGGGTTAAGATGGTACAAGGTGAACCTAGGATCCAGTCCAGTTCATATCATCTATGCTCCCACAAAAGCACAAATCACAGATGGAAGATTTAAACTTGGCTTCCAGGATGACAACTGTTTACTACACATCCAGAACCCCAGTGTAACTGACTCTGCATTGTATCTCTGCTCGGTGGAAGCACAGTGTATGAACCGACAGGAAGACCTGTGCAAGAACTCCATCTGCCTTACAGTAGAAGAGCTCATCTACACAGACTGTTTTCACAGTTACTTTTTTATTGAAATGAAAAATATATATGTACTGGCATGTATGGTAAATAATTGTAATGTCTTAAAGCCCAATTCCACAAAACTGTGCCTGTACCGCAAGGGTTAATTCCTCATTTAGGTCTAGGGGACTTGTTAAAGTAGATTTACTTACCAAATTCTCTACTCCTCTGTGCTGCTAGACCAGTCACTGCAGTGTCTACTCTCATACGCTTCAGAGGTCTAAGGTCCTGACATCATCAAGACCAACGCAGTGTCCCTACCCTGCATTTGACAGCATAATGCCGAGGGATGGTCCAACACAGGAGCATGGGGGGGGGGGGGGGGGGTGGGAGGCCGAAGAAGAATCAGGTAAGTAAAAGTGTCTTTTTGTTTTCCCTAGCCTTAACATGCAATTAACATTCGCAGAGCAAGCAAAATGGATAATGTTCAACTTTCCCTGAGCTGGGCTTTAAAGTTGTCAGGTGCAATCATCACAGATTATAAATTCTCCAGGGCTATATTTATGAGTAACAAAAATCATTTTTATTGGCAATGCAGCACAAACCTAGAGAATTAGATACATTTTTGAATCCCTAAACATGCATATGTTGAACATTTTAAAAAGTAAAACTGAGTTAATATGATGCCTATAGATTATTAAGGTGTTAAAGCAGAACACTAAGCGAACATAACATGATAAAAATTAATAAATAATAATAATATAAAAAACTTACATTTGCTGCAATATGCAGCTTCAATCCAGATATTTCCCCCATGTTACTAATTTTCTGCCGCTAGGTGTCCTCTGGGTCAGCATCATGTAACCTATTTCCTTAGAGCCCTGGTTAACCTGGACCCCCCCCAGTCTGTGACTAGGTAGTGAAAGGAAAAGTAGCACAGCATCTATCTATCTATCTATCTATCTATCTATCTATCTATCTATCTATCTATCTACAGTTGCAAGAAAAAGTATGTGAACCCCTTGGGATTACGTGGAGTTTTGCACTGTGAATGTTTACATGTTATGTGCAATTAAACCATGGCAACATCTAATGTTTGTGTAGTATTATGTTCAGCAGACTGTGTTCTATTGTTGTGACTTAGATGACGTTCAGAGCACATTTTATGCCCAATTCATGCAAAACTCCACGTAATCCCAAGGGGTTCACATACTTTTTCTTGCAACTGTATCTATCTATCTATCTATCTATCTATCTATCTATCTATCTATCTATCTATCTATCTATCTGCCTGCCTGCCTGCCTTCCTGCCTGCCTGCCTGCCTGCCTGCCTGTCCTGTCTGTCTGTCTGTCTGTCTATCTATCTATCTATTGAGTTATATATGATGTTCAAAAACTGCCATACAGAACACCTTGCATTTTTTTTCAAGTAATACAAAACATTCCATGATTGTTTTGCATTACTTGAAAATTCAATTTACGAAGTGGAGAGGCGAGGTGGTGATGTCACGTTTAGAAAATACATCGAACATGCATATGTGAGTAAAATATCTATGTGCATGATCCATCAAAGTGACATCAAATGTAAATGGGAGTGCTGAGGTGAAATGGAGGCAAATGTTTGTAGGTTGGGATTGATGTCTTGTACATAGAAAAGCACTCTTTCATAAGGTGGAGACTGCTTCTGTAATAATCTACTGGGGGTTGGCTGTTCCTATTTAACTCTGTAGTGAACAAAAGAAGTGCATGGTACTAGTCTGAGAGGGGAAACTTTATCTTTTAATATGTCTTTTATGAGCACGCATATGGCTTGGATATTGAGGGCAGAAAAGGCACGGTTAGTCAAACATAGAGCCTAGATATGGGTAAGTTAGGGTCTGTTGCAATACAGTTACGCTTTTGTGGCATGAGAGAGTAGTACACAACTTGTAACTATGGACAAAATAAAAAATGACATATGATGTAGCCTGTTAAAGCGGAACTAAGCCCTCCTATATTTTACAGTTAAAGAAGCAGCCATCTTAGCCTCTGTTTCATGTGCAACTGCCATGATGCTACACATATGATCAGTTATATCACCAGCCATCTGATGGCTTGACAGATTGGTTAAGAACACTAACAACTGTGACAATTATCTTTCACAGCATGCCTTAAATGTAATTGTTTTGGAAAACAGCTAAATCAATGTGTTTAATTCCACTTTAATAGCTCATTCACATGGGTATAATTAAAGCAGAGTTCCACCAAAAAGTGAATGCTCCACTTATCTGCCTCCTCCTCCCCCCCTACCCTGCCACATTGGCACCTTTTTGGGGGGAGCTGGTACCTGGTTTTGACCATTCACCATAGCGAACCGAGCCAGAGGTTCGCCACCCCTGCAGCACTGTGGGAAACTCAACAGGTCCCAGAGGACTGTGGCCCATTCACAAAGCGCAGTGCGATCCGTGCATGCGTAGTAGGAAATTGGCTTGCTGGTTTTCCTTAGTCAAGATGGTGACATCAGCCAATTGAAGAATCAGCTTGGGGTGAGGACATTGCTTGATCCCTGGACAGGTAAGTGCCCTACTATTAAAAGTCAGCAGCTACAGTGTTTGTAGTTGCTGACTTTTAATTTTTTTTTTTTGGGGGGGGGGGGGGGGAGGCTGGAACTCTTTAAGTGTGTTCTGTGCCTCTGCATGCAGTCAGTTCCATTCATGTCAATTAAGACACAACAGCTGCACGGACACAGCTGCTGCTCCCAAATTGACATTTGTGTGGGTTTAGGAAGATGATCAGTATTAGAAAGATAATCATTCACTTACAGTCCACCAGATAACAGTTTCACCAGACACAAAGTGAGGGAAAATCTGCAACAGGGACAGAAATAAAAAGGGTACAGGGGTTATAACCTTCCACTACTCTACTAAAAAAATATTTTTGTCTGTCTTGCTGTTGGAGATTTACCACTACTTCCTACCTGGTGTGAGACTGAGACAGTAATTAAAGGCAAATCTCTCTAATATATAAATATATATATATATAATATATATATATATATATATATATAAAGAACAAGTTATGAGAGGTGACTACAGTGCCACCTGTATAACCCTATGACTGAAGATGGTATCAGCTGAACGTCCACCTGGTAAATTTAGCAAAAGTGGGAATAGAAGACCAGGTGGCAGCCTTGCATATCTTAGAAACAGATGCATTATGCTAATCTAGCGGAATGCACGTTGACATGAAAAGGGGAAACCTTTACATTTTGGTTATAGGTTTGAATGATGAGTTGTCAAATCCACCTGGTGGATAGAGGAATGTGCAGTAGGTTGTCTGCTACGTAGACCTTCTAGAATGACAAACAAGAAGATTGTGGAAACGGAGTTGTAGAACAGAAATAGACTGAAACATTGTGTACTATATCCAGATAATGGACTGAAATCTACCTGGGATGTTTTGGATCAGGACAGAAAGATGGTAGGGCAATATCCTGGTTGAGGTGAAAAGAAGAAACGTTGGGAAGAAAACAATCTAGTCCTAGTGTAGCACAGAAAGGGGTTCTTTACAGTTTGAGACTGGCAACTCAGACACTTGCTCCTTATGATAGTGATGAGAAAGTGATGTGACAGCAAGAGGATCCCTGGACCTTAAAGCAAACTTGTTCTGTTTGTTGTTGAGCTGGAAGCCTGGAGATCCATGTACAACATCCCCCCATCTACAGTAGAGATCTTGAGATACCTCAGAGTGAAGAGACCATTCTCTGGAGTCCAGACATTGACAACCAAGGAAGGTCACCTGTCAATGTTTCATGTCTGGCATGTGCAAAGTGGACAAAGCTGGAATTTAAAATTCCATCTAAGCCACAATCAGATCTGGAATAAGATCTTCTCTTTGAGCTACAATAATTCTGATTCCTCTCTGATGACTGAATCCTGGTCAGATCAGTGGTGTATTTAGGTTTTAAGCTGCTCTAGGCAACACAAAAATCAGTGCCCCCCCCCCCCCCCCCCCGCAGAGAGAGAGCCTGACATTGGTCAACAACACCCTTGCCCCCCACTCAAGAGAGCCTTCCACTACTACTGCCCCCCATACACCATCGCCCATGGTGAAAGAGAGAAAGACACTCACCTTCAAGCTCTGGACATCCCCGGGAACGAGAGGCAGGCTGTACATACACTGTAATGAAACCCACAGCCTCTCTCGGAACCCACCAGGTCCCCATGCCACGTGTGTCCCTTCTTCCATCCCTCCTTCCGAGGGGCAGTGCTGCCCCGCTAAAAAATGCCACCCTAGGCAAATGCCTTGTTTGCCTTGTGGTATATACACCTCTGGGTCAGATGACTTCTTGCAGATGAAAAGTCCAGTTTTGAAATTATTCTCAACTCCAGAAAAATAATCAGTAGACAACCTTTTCTTGACAATGGAGTCCCTTGTACCAAGAGGGTATCCAGGACTCCTCCTCAGCCCAACAAGCTGACCTCCATCTTGAAAACCTTCCAAACCAATGGGAGAAAAGATTTTCCAGACTTCAGCATTTTACTTATGACCCACCATGCCAGAGGAAGCCTGCATTTTCAGGTGATTGCAATGGTCGAGAGATTGCGCCCTCTTGTCCCATGCTGCCAGAATGTTGAGTCGCAATAATCTAGAATGAAACTGGACATATGGAACTGCCTTAAAGAGGGCCACCATTAGGCATAGTACCTTCATGCAGAAGTGGAGTGTTGGTTGGCGTCTGGATGGGAAATTGGAAACTCTGAAGTTTGTTCAGAGGAAGAAAAACCTTGGACAGCACTGTACCCAGGATTATGACCAGATGAGAGAGGCCCAGAGCTGATTTCTGGCGATTTAGGATCCATCTGAATCTCTGAAAGGTCTGGACAGTCAGTTGGACATTGGCTGAGATTGCCTGAGCTGACTCTTCCCTCTGGAGATGGTCATCTAGATATCCCACTATAGGGAAAACCTGGGAGTGAAGCAGAGCAAGAATGGTAACTAGCACCTTGGTGAAGATCTGCAGTGTAGAGGAAAGGGCAAAGGGAAAGGCATCACATTGGTAATGTTGTGTGTACATAGCAAAATGCTAGGAATGTTAATGCAAATCATGCAAATAGATGGGATCATGCAAATAGGAATGTCCACAGAGGCCCGAAGGTCTTCTGGATAGAGGGAATTTAAATAGAATTCCAGGAACCTTTCCTTTTCCTGGCAATGACTATCACTCTTTGAGTAGTGTGAAGGTTCTCCAATCTTTGTAGGGATGCTGAGAAGTTTGACAACCTGAACCTGGATACAAACAAGTAAACTGTTCTGAGACCAGATGGCTGTAAAGCCTCATGTTGACAAGTGGAGGCTTTTTGAGGAGGACTTGCCCACAGATTCAAGGACTTCCATGTGCAGGACTTACTGTCGAACTGAATTCCAGGTTTAGCCATGAACTTTGAGAAAGGAAAGGAACTTGTTTTAGCTTCAGAGTTTCCCAGATGGAGGTTTTGCATTCTTTTTTGGTGCAAAGAGCACTCCTTTCACCAGTGACCTTCTTGAGGGAAGAGATGCTTCTTGTACTGATTCTCTGCAGATCAACATTTGAGTCAAAGGGTCCTTCATATGTTTACTGAAAGGAGATTCATTATGGATATTTAGTGCATAATATCCACTAGCCCATCAACACAGTAGAGAAGAGCCATATATATAAGCTCCTGTTTTTATAAAACAGAAGGACCCATTGGGATAGAGCCAGAATCTTGGGACATAAACTTGGATTAGACAACTAAGGTCTGGCGAATAATAATAGCCTCAATGGCAGGTTGTAGGATTGGGCCTGCGAGGGAGAATAGCCTTTTATCCACCATATGTTTATATATGGGGATGCCCTCAGGAGGGAAAGTTATAGTCTTGTTAATAGCAGCACTTTTTAGGAACCCCTCCTGCATAGGGTATTGTTGAGCAAAACCTTTAGACATTAAAACTATGTTTATATAATATTGGGTGCAGTGGTGTATTTTGGTTTTTTGCTGCCCTGGGCAAGACTAAAGGTTGGGCGCACCACCATCTAAATATGTGTCCCACCCCTTCCTTTTTAAGATCCACTCCTTCATCTGTAACTCCGACCCTTCTGTTTTAGGCTCCACCTCTTCCTATTAGAGCTCCATCTCAGGATCTCATCAGACACTGCGGACATAGTACAGGAGATAGTCAGAGACTACAGACAAACTACAGGAGATGGTCAGAGACTGGAAAGGATACAGGAACTGGTCAGAAACTGCAGACATAGTACAGGAGTACAGGAGAAGGTCAGAGACTGCGGACAGGATACAGGAGACAGTCAGAGACTGCGGACACAGTACAGGAGAAGATCAGAAACTGCAGACATGATACAGAAGACAATCAGAGACTTCAGCCATAGTACAGAAGACGATCAGAGTCTGCGAACAGGATACAGGAGACAGTCAGACTGTGGACAGGATACAGGAGATGTTCATAGACTGCAGACAGGATAAAGGAGATGGTCAGAGACTGTGGACATGATGCAAGAGACGGTCAAAGGCAGTGGACAGGATAGAGGAGATGGTCAGAGATTGTGGACAGGATGCAGAAGATGATCAGAGACTGCAGACAGGATACAGGAGATGGTTAGAGACTGCGGACAGGATACAGGAGATAGTCAGAGACTGCGGACAGGATGCAGGAGACGGTCAGACACTGTGGACAGGATACAGGAAATGGTCGGATTGCGGACATACTACAGGAGATGGGAAGAGACTGCGGACAGAATACAGGAGGCAGTCAGAGGTTGTGGACATACTACAGGAGACAAGCAGACTGCAAACATACTACATGAGAGGGTTAGAGACTGCGGGCAGGATACAGGAGATGGTCAGAGACTGCAGACAGGATACAGGAGATGGACAGAGACTGCGGACATACTACAGAGATTGTGGACAGGATGCAGGAGATGGTCAGAGACTGCAGACAGGATACAGGAGATGGTCAAAGACTATGGACAGGATACAGGAGATGGTCAGAGACTGCGGACAGGATGCAGGAGACAGTCAGAGACTGCAGACAAGATACAGGAGATGGTCGGACTGCGGACATACTACAGGAGAAGGGCAGAGACTGCAGACAGGATACAGGAGGCGGTCAGAGCCTGCGGACAGGATACAGAAGATGGTCAGAGACTGTGGACATACTACAGGAGATGGTCAGCGACTGCAGACAGGATACTGGAGACAGTCAGAGACAGCAGACATTATACAGGAGGCGAGATTGAGATTGTGGACATACTACAGAAGACAGTCAGAGATTTTGGACAGAATACAGGAGACAGTCAGACTGCAGACAGGATACAGGAGACAAATAGAGACTGCGAACAGGATAAAGGAGACGGTCAGAGACTGCGAACATGATAATGGAGAAGGTCGGTGACTGCGGACATACTACAGAAGATGGTCAGAGACTGCGGACATGACACAGGAGATGGTCAGACTGCAGGCATACTATAGGAGACAGTCACAGACTCCCGACAGGATACAGGAGACGGTCAGAGACCGCTGACATACTACAATAGAAGATCAGAGACTGCAACAGGATACAAAAGACGGACAGAGATTGCGGACATACTACAGGAGATGTCAGAGACTGCGAACATACTACAGGAGATGGTCAGAGACTGTGGACATACTACAGGAGAAGATCAGAAACTGTGGACATACTACAGGAAAAGATCAGAGACTGAGGACAGGATACAGAAGATGGTCAGAGACTGTGGACAGGATACAGGAGACTGTCCAAGACTGTAGAAATACTACAGGATTCAGTCAGAGACCGTGGACAGGATACAGGAGATGGTCAGAGACTGTGGACAGGATACAGGAGATGGTCAGAGACTGCAGATATAGTACAGGAGAAGATCAGAGACTGTGGAAAGGATACAGGAGAAGGTCAGAGACTGCAGACAGGGTACAGGAGACAGTCAGAGACTGCGGACAGGATACAGGAGATAGTTAGAGACTGCAGACATACTACCGGAGACGGTCAGAGACTGCAGACAAGATTCCGGAGATGGTCAGAGACTGCAGAAAGGATACAGAAGATGGTCAGAGACTGCAGAAAGGATACAGAAGATGGTCAGAGACTGCAGACATAGTACAGGAGAAGATCAGAGACTGAGAGCAGGATACAGGAGATGGTCAGACTATAGATATACTACAGGAGACAGTCAGAGACTGTGGACAAGATACAGGAGAAGACCAGAGACTGTTGACAGGATACAGGAGATGGTGAGAGACTGTGAACAGGATACAGGAGATGGTCAGCTGAGTACAGAAGCCCCTGTACCATGTGATAGCTGTAACTAATCACATCATCACAATAGTAAACAAGAGTCATGAATGAAAGCCATTCATGACAGTTAAAAAGATTACTGTTACAGTGATCATCACTGTAACAAACAATCACAGTGTAAAAAAAAAGAGTAGTACAGTATGGTGACACTGCACTACTCTGGTGATAGTATGTAAAAACTTATAGAAAAAAATAATAAAAATTATAAGAAAAAATAAAAACAAAAATTGTAAAAAAAAATTAATTCTTCAAAAAACCTACTATGCCTCTTAGAAAATACCTTGTGGTGTTTGCTTTCCAAAATGAGGTCATTGTATGGGCAGTTACACTGCTCTGGTGCTCCAGGGTATCCAAAAATGTGATAGGTGGTCAGGAAATTAGATTAGCTGATTGGCTACTATGCACAGCTGCATTAGATTTTGCACTCTCCAGTTTTAGAGAATGAACCCCATAGTGTCCACTATTGTTCAACCGACTAGAAACTAAACAATTGGAGGACATTGTGTGAGAACCTGTTAACAAATAGTCAACCTGCGAGAAACTGTATGAAAAAGAATGACACTTTTCAAGATTTTAAAATATAAAACTTGATATTTTTGGGACATTTTAGGAAAAGACTAAAAGAAATGTAAGCATCAAGACACTTTCTATCCAGATGTATATAAACAGTATATCCAGTATGAAATATCATATTATCTTAAAAAGAACTAAAAGGGAAGCTATATTCTCATTATATTGTATATTTAGTTTGTTGTATTCTTCTGATCCAAAGCCATTTCAAAGCCTACCTGTTATACATGAAGGGAAAATATGGGAAAATTATGGTGGAAAGTAAGTATTTGGTCACCTCTAAACAAGCAAGATTTCTGGCTCTCACAGACCTGTACCTTCTTCTTTAAGAGGCTCCTCTGTCCTGCACTCATTACCTGTATCAATGGCACCTGTTTGAACTTGTTATCAGTATAAAAGACACCTGTCCACAACCTCAAACAGTCACACTCCAAACTCCACTATGGTGAAGACCAAAGAGCTGTCGAAGGACACCAGAAACAAAATTGTAGACCTGCACCAGGCTGGGAAGACTGAATCTGCAGTAGGCAAGCAGCTTGGTGTGAACAAATCAACTGTGGGAGCAATAATTAGAAAATGGAAGACATACAAGACCACTGATAATCTCCCTCGATCTGGGGCTCCACGCAAGATCTCACCCCGTGGGGTCAAAATAATCACAAGAACGGTGAGCAAAAATCCCAGGACCACACGGGGGGACCTAGTGAATGACCTGCAGAGAGCTGGGACCAACATAACAAAGGCTACCATCAGTAACACACTACGCCGCCAGGGACTCAGATCCTGCTTAAGCCAGTACATGTCCGGACCCGTCTGAAGTTTGCTAGAGAGCATTTGGATGATCCAGAAGAGGATTGGGAGAATGTCATATGGTCAGATGAAACCAGAATAGAACTGTTTGGTAGAAACACAACTCGTCGTGTTTGGAGGAGAGAGAATGCTGAGTTGCATCCAAAGAACACCATACCTACTGTGAAGCATGGGGGTGGTAACATCATGCTTTGGGGCTGTTTCTCCACAAAGGGATCAGGACGACTGATCCATGTACAGGACAGAATGAATGGGGCAATGTATCGTGAGATTTTGAGTGCAAACCTCCTTCCATCAGCAAGGGCATTGAAGATGAAACATGGCTGGGTCTTCCAACATGACAATGATCCCAAACATACCGCCCGGGCAACGAAGGAGTGGCTTCGTAAGAAGCATTTCAAGGTCCTGGAGTGGCCTAGCCAGTCTCCAGATCTCAACCCCATAGAAAACCTTTGGAGGGAGTTGAAAGTCTGTGTTGCCCAGCGACAGCCCCAAAACATCACTGCTCTAGAGGAGATCTGCATGGAGGAATGGGCCAATATACCAGCTACAGTGTGTGCCAACCTTGTGAAGACTTACAGGAAACGTTTGACCTCTGTCATTGCCAACAAAGGATATATAACAAAGTATTGAGATGAACTTTTGATATTGACCAAATACTTATTTTCCACCATAATTTGCAAATAAATTCTTTCCAAATCAGCCAATGTGATTGTCTGGATTTATTTTCTCATTTTGTCTCTCATAGTTGAGGTCTACCTATGATGCCAATTACAGGCCTCTCTCATCTTTTTAAGTGGGAGAACTTGCACAATTGGTGGCTGACTAAATACTTTTTTTTTGCCCCACTGTATATATTAATCAAACAACTGCTGCCACTTTAAATAAACCTTAATAAATGAGTGAATAAAACAACACATAAAGTGTTATATTGGCTCTAAATTAATAATGATGGGGTCATATAGTGAGTACAACACAATAAAATGTGAATAAATCAATCAATAAATAAATAAATATTATATATAAATATTATATAATAATATATTGATTTATTCACATTTTATTCTGTTGTACTCACTATATCACCCCATCATTGTTAATTTAGCACCACTATAACTATTGTTCATCGATTGACTAATGTTTGATATAGCTGACTGAATTAATCGTTCAAGTTTTCCCTGACAGTATGCAGGTCTGCAAATTAAAAAAATATTTTAAAAAATTGTATTACTAATTCAAGAAGTGCTAGGCATTATTCAATATAAATTGATTTTAGAACAAATCTTTCCACAGATATAGCACTAGATGGCAGCACAGCCCATTTAAAATGTATTTTACAGACATATCTATAATTATAGTATTTTTTTTCAGATTCATTTGAAATGTGTTTTTTCTTTATCTTTTGCCCACTTGTAAAGGAAATTTCTATATTTGGATTACTGTTTTTTGGGGCTCCGTGAGGACAAATCTGAGGTTTTTCTGAGGAGCTAGAATTTGTCAACCTCATGTCCAGGGATAAGGAGGCTAACTCAACAAAAAATCTTTATCTCCTTTTGCATACCAAACAATTTTCACAACTTTTTACATCCTTTATGGCCTTCATTTAAAAGTTTCTTTTAAAAAAAAATTCCCTAAATATATGTTTATAATAAGCAGAGAATTGGAGAAAAAATGTCAAAATAATACAATTTTAGTTTTAATGCATAACATATTTTGTGTAATATTTTCACTGAATTATTTTAAAATTTATCCCCAGTACAAGGAGGATTGTGTTTTAATACATACCTCAGTGATGTAAGGTCAATAAAAAGTCTATATATTTTTAGATTTCCAAATAGAAGACATTTCCAGTACAATAGCTGTATTTTACGTACTGGCCTGGGAAAACATTAGGGCCACAACAGATGGGTTAAAAAAATGATGAGACTGTTTTGTTTAATAAATAAATACCAAATATTTATGGACTGCAAAAAAGTTTAACTGTACAAGGAGGTGTCTCCCTGGAATTCACTGTAATATCATTGATGGCAACAGTCTAAATTGGCAGAGATGTAATTGTTTTTCTTTGCTAATTTTGTAAAATTTTGTTTACCATTGACATATGCATCATTTATTTGTTTACATGTTTCACTTTTTTTTAAAAAGATACCCTTAGATTGTAAGCTCTTTGAGGGCAGGGACTGATGTGAATGTACAATATACAGTCATGGCCGAAATTGTTGGCACCTTGATATTTCTCCAGGAAATCATGTATTTCTCACGAAACGTATTGCATTAACACATGTTTTGCTATACACATGTTTATTCCCTTTGTGTGTATTGGGACAAAACAAAAAAAGGGAGGAAAGAAAGCAAATTCGACATAATGTCACACAAACCTCCAAAAATGGGCTGGACAAAAGTATTGGCACCCTTTCACAACTGCGGATAAATAAGAATGTTACAAGCATGTGATGCTCCTGTAAACTCACCTGGGGCAAGTAACAGGTGTGGGCAATATAGAAATCACACCTGAAAGCAGATAAAAAGGAGAGACGTTCACTTAACCTTTGCATTGTGTGTCTGTCTGTGCCACACTAAGCATGGACAACAGAAAGAGGAGACGAGAACTGTCTGAGGACCTGAGAGACCAAAATTGTGGCAAAATATCAACAATCTCAAGGTTACAAGTCCATCTCCAGAGAACTAGATTTGCCTTTGTCCACAGTGCGCAACATTATCAAGAAGTTTGCAACCCATGGCACTGTAGCTAATCTCCCTGGTCGTGGACGGATGAGGAAAATTGATGAAAGATTGCAACGCAGAATAGTCCGGATGGTGGATAAAGCAGCCCCAAACATGTTCCAAAGACATTCAAGCTGTCCTGCAGGCTCAGGGAGCATCAGTGTCAGCGCGAACTATCCGTCGACATTTAAATGAAATGAAACGCTATGGCAGGAGACCCAGGAGGACCCCACTGCTGACACAGAGACATAAAAAAAAGCAAGACTACAGTTTGCCAAAATGTACTTGAGTAAGCCAAAAGCCTTCTGGGAAAACGTCTTGTGGACAGATGAGACCAAGATAGAGCTTTTCGGTAAAGCACATCATTCTACTGTTTACCGAAAACGGAATGAGGCCTACAAAGAACAAAACACAGTACCTACGGTAAAATTGGTGGAGGTTCAATGATGTTTTGGGTTGTTTTGCTGCCTCTGGCACTGGGTGCCTTGACTGTGTGCAAGGCATCATGAAATCTGAGGATTACCAAAGGTTTTTGGGTCGCACTGTAGGGCCCAGTGTCAGAAAGCTGGGTTTGCGTCAAGATCCTGGGTCTTCCAGCAGGACAATGACCCCAAACATACGTCAAAAAGCACTCAGAAATGGATGGCAAAGAAGCGCTGGAGAGTTCTGAAGTGGCCAGCAATGAGCCCCAAGATCTAAATCCCATTGAACACCTGTGGAGAGATCTTAAAATTGCTGTTGGGAAAAGGTGTCCTTCCAATAAGAGAGACCTGGAGCTGTTTGCAAAGGAAGAGTGGTCCAAAATTCCGGGTGAGAGGTGTCAGAAGCTTATTGATGGTTATAGGAAGCGACTGATTTCAGTTATGTTGTTTTCCAAAGGGTGTGCAACCAAATATTAAGTTAAGGGTGCCAATACTTTTGTCCAGCCCATTTTTGGGGTTTTGTGTGACATTATGTCATATTTGCTTTTCTGCCTCTGTTTTATATTTGTTCCAATACATACAAAGGGAATAAACATGTGTATAGCAAAAACATGTGTTAATGCAATACCTTTTTTGTGTGAAATACTTGATTTTCAGGAAAAATATCAAGGGTGCCAACAATTTCGGCCATGACTGTATATATGTGTAAAGCGCTGCATAACTTGATGGCGCTGCAATAAATAATAAATAAGGTCTCTTGAAACAACAACAAAAACAATAACTCTGTTTCATTGATCCTTTGTACAAGGATCATAATGTTAGGCTCCATTCACACTAGGGTTTTTCAAATCGAGAAATTCTAGAACCTTTTTGGGGCATGTTTTTGGTCCTGTGTTTTTGTTTGTGTGATCGTGGTGCATTTGGCAAGCAGAAAAATGCGCCACAATTGCAGCAAAAAATGTCCTGCGCTTTCAGGTGCCATTGAAATGAATGGCACCTAAACGCACAATTGTACGTTTTCACATGTTCACAGTGCGCTTTCAAATCATGAGCAGAAACGCATCGATTCTGCCTGCAATTTGAAAAAACCCTAGTGTGCATGGAGCCTTAGTGTCAAATTACATTACAAATCACAGAGTAATTTTTTTTTTTGTATTACTGTCTTTAATATGTTTTGAAATTAAACCATTTCTTAAAAAGAATACAACCAAAAAGCCATGTTTTCCTTCTATAAAATATTGCTATTACTTTGATAAGTAATGACAAAGCTATTACAAGTCAGTATGCTCACAGTTGATTTGTGAAAATTGCTCTGATCTGTACGGGGTAAGCAACCATTAATACCAAAGTGTTTAACTGCCAAAATGTTATATAATGCTTTGGGTTTTTTTTTTTTTAAACCCCTTGGTGTCAGCGCTTCCCGGCACTTTAAGGGTTCCAGAAGCCAGGAGGTGGGGGGTTTTAGGGTCATGTGACCGATGTGATTCGCTGTCATGGCGGTCACATGACTAGGAAAGGGCGCAATCAAAAGAGGAGATCAGGACCTTTCCGTGAATACCGAATGTGTGTGCTGGGTATGTGAGCAGGGCGTGTGCGGTCTCAGCACATATGGTTTTTTCAATAGAACGCAAATATGCGGCCGCTCAGCGTCTAGGCCCAGATGCTGAGAGGCCGCACATTTGCGTTTAGCTGGCGAAAAGAGGTTAAAGCGGCAATTCAGCCAAAATGTCTTTTTCTGATTTAGGATAATGTGCTGGAAGGGTTAGAACCCGTACTGATTTTTATTATCATCTTTGCACTTACTGTCCTGGATTTTCCCTTAATTCCTGTTCTAGTTGCAAGTGGTGACTAGGAGGAACTATATGGCCTAATTTTTCCAATAGGGAAACAGAAAGAAAACCGCATTTGTTTTTTTTTTTAGAGGAAAGGTTAACACCTGTCAAAAATTGTATTGCTATTTATGACCCCATGGGGTTTTTTTTTGTGGGGGGATATGGAAGTGAGTATTTTTATCTACAGTACCACCTTCCCATTTATGAAAATATATTATCATAAAATGAGACAAAATATGGCTAAATAAAAAAAGCAATTGTGTCACATTGAGAAAAATTATTTCTCTACCTCTGATTCATTGAAAATGTTGACTGTGTCCAGTTTATGGTAGTAAAAACGTTTCCCAAAGAGTATGGTTGGAATTACACATTCTAATGATATATTTGCTTGGTAATTTTCTGATTGCAACATGAAATAGATAAAAAATTATGGAAACAATATTTCTTACATGCACACTAGTGTTTTTTTTGTTGTTATCAGCATTTTTTTGTGCTCCTAGAAGCTATATAGTGTTATCCTATGTGTCCATGCACACTATTTTAGGCTAGTAGCGTTTTTCAAGCTTCAGCGTTTAAGAGCAGAAAAAAATTAGTTTTTGTAAAGTTACTGTAGTGCATACAATGCTTTACCATTCAGTTAGGTTAAATTACTATAGGTGCAAAATATTTCCTTAGCCAAGTATGTATGCTCTCACTTAAATCATCCACTCATGTGCAAAGAGAATACCATTTTTTTTCATGTGGTTCACATTTTGGTCGGAGCTGATAACTGATTCACAAAAGTCTTGAACGTGATCGTCTATGTAAAACTGAAACAAGTATCCCTAAACAGGATTAGGAGGCTTCAACATCATCTGCCATCCAAATATAATATTGTTTTAACACTTTTACCCTGGTGGCCATTTTTAGCTGTGCAACTCAAACAACATATAACTCAGATTTCATTATAACATGGTGATTGGATTATGTATTTAGAACAGGATGGTTTCACAAACTATTGCTTTGTTCCCATGGGCAGTCAGGGGGTACAAAAAGCAGGTGGGTGAGCTGACCGCCTGAAGGCCATAGGGTAGCCAGTCAGGGATTGACCACACACAGTTCTCAATGTTGTAGTGTATCTTGTTTGCTGTATATAGATTAGTGGTAATGAACAGGACAGTTTTTATAGTCACCGATATTGGGCAATGTACTGTGTCAGCAGGCTTGAGCCTGTATTACCGGAGGACAGCTTCCACTGTAGAGGTGACGGTCTACCGTATGCCAGAGCAAAACTCAGATGCTGGTCAGGAGAAGTTGCTGTGTCCAATCAGACAGTTGATTTCTCTGGGTCACCAATGGAGCCCATGAGGAGACATTTCCCTTACAGATGCCACTCCATCTCTATAATGACAAAGTGCCACCTACTGGACAGAAAGGAACCTTACACCTGAAAACACTCCTACTTAACCACTTGCCTACTGGGCACTTATAACCCCTTTCTGCCCAGGGCAATTTTCAGCTTTCAGCACTGTCCAACTTTAAATGACAATTGCGCGGTCATGCAACATTGTACCCATATGAAATTTTTATCATTTTTTTCACACACATAGAGCTTTCTTTTGATTGCATTTAATGGCCGCTGGGTGTTTTATATTTCACACTATAAACAAAAAAATAAGCAAAAAATTAGAAAAAAAAAGTTTTTCTTTGTATCTATTATAAAATTTTGCAAACAGGTAATTTTTCTCCTTACTGATGTGCCTTGATGATGCTGCACTGATAGGCAGCACTGCTGGGCACTGATAGGCAGCACTGATGGGCATGGATAGGCAGCACTGATGGGCACAGATGAGGTGGCACGGATAGGCAGCACTGATGGGCACTGATAGGAGGCACTGATAGATGGCATTGATAGACAGCACTGATGAGCTGGCACTGATAGGCGGCACTGATGGGCAGCACTGATGGGTGGCACTGCTGGGCACAGGTGGTTGGCACTGCTGAGTGGCACAGGTGGGTGGCACTGCTGAGTGGCACAGGTGGGTGGCACTTATGGGCACAGGTGGGTGGCACTGCAGAGCATGTGGGTGTCACTGTTGGGCACAAGTGGGTGGCACTGATGGGCACAGGTGGGTGTCACTGCTAGGCAAAGGTGGGTGCCCTGCAATGCCACCCATCAGTGCTGCCCAGCAGTGCCGCCCATCAGTGCTGCCCATTAGTGCCGCCTATCAGTGCAGCATCATCTGTGCCAGCCCTGATAATCCATGCCGATCCCTTCGCTGACAATTGCCAGTTCTCGGCAGTACTTTCCTCACGCTGTGACAGTGTGAGGAAAGTGCAGCTGATAACTGGCAACTGTATTTACCCGGTTATCCCTGTGTCATTGGACACAGATGATCACGTGGTAAAAGGACGCCGTGATTGGCCGTTTACCGTACCCCGTGATCAGCTGTGTTCGTAGGGTGCGTGCCGCTGGGAGTGCCCAGGGGGGCGTGTTCTGGAATGACGTCCATGGATGTCGTCCCAGGATTACACAACCACGCTGCAGCTGTCCTTCGGCTATAGCGCGGTTTGGGATCCGGTTAAACACAGATTTGTGATTGGTCAGGGCTGTACACATGCTGCAGCTATGATGCTTTGTTTTTTGGCCGTGACAAAAATTAACCCCTTGTCACATTCAATCGGCAAGTGAACTCAAGTGAACAGGAATGTGCTGCAACCACCCTGCAATGTTGAATGCCTGCAGCTGCAGATCGCTTTTCAGGGGACTGACAATAAAAACCTGCACATGTGAATGAGTTCCTATAACAGCTCGTCATATTTTTGGACCAACAGCATCCATCTTAACACATTTCATGGCACCCTGGGAATTTAGTTAATATTACTGAATAATGCTTGTGTACTCAACACCAACTTGACTGTAAAATCTGCATGAATGAGAATTTATATTTCTTCATCATTCTAAAGCAAGTACTTATGAATGTGACTAACTACGAGTGAATATTCTCCTTGTTTAGTGAATCAGACCCAAACAAATACCAGTACTTGAGAGTCAAGCTTCAGCTTCATTTAGTAGAATTGAGATCATGTGATGTGGTGAGGTCACATCTGGTGGGGTATAACAAGCACACATTTCTCACACATTCATCCACTGAGAAGTTTATGTTTTAACGAAGATACAGCAATGTATTCACTATGGAGTTTTCTGTTACTGGGGATTTTATGGATATGCTGTAAGTTTATTTATCATGCTATTATATTCCATATTTATTTCTAGTAAACATATCTTCCGATTGTAGCATATAAAAAAAACACAGACATCCGATGTTACATGATAAATGTTTGTCCTTGGAAATGTCCTTGCATTCCTTTATTGCATAGAATCATTCCTTTTCCAATGCTGACATTTTACAGTATTCTTTTACTGTAAAAGTGATCTTTTTTTCAGAAGCTTTCATTACAACAAGCATAGTTTACAACTGATTCTTGTGAGGATGTTCTTTGAAAGTGTTTATATTTTTTTAAATGCACATAATAGTTCCCCATAAATGCTGGCATACCAATTTGATTTAATTTGCATTTTGCTGTAAATGTAAATTGCATGTTCTTGTTTTGCAGTTGTGAATTCACAGGATTCTGTAGATTTCCAAAATGACACCATTACCATTACAGAAGGAGAAAATGTGGCTCTATATTGTTCTTTTAAAGTGAGTGGTGCTTTTCAAGGGTTAAGGTGGTACAAGATGAACCCAGGATCCAGACCAGTTCATATCATCAATGGAGTCAGCGTAGGGAGAGCGACACAAGGAATGTTCACACTTGAACTCCAGAGCAGGAGCTGTTTTCTGCACATCCAGAACCCCGCTGTATCTGACTCTGCACTGTATCTCTGTGCTGTGCATGCACAGTGTGACACAATGATAGGGAGACCTGTGCAAGAACTTCATGGACTTATTTCTACAGTACTGACTGGGAACCAGGGGATACTGGCAACGATTTTCTCAAAAATAATTAACTCTTAGTAGCTTGAAATAGAGAACTATAGGGAAAACAACAGCATTCAGTCAATAACAGCCCTAATAAAACTACTCACCTGTGTCAGCATTTTGTTTTTGGGTGCAATGTTAGAGAGAAAGGCTAATATTCAACATCATATTTAAGCTTACTGTAACTTCAGAAACCTGATATAGCAAAGGTTTTCTGTGCATCTCCAAACTACATTAGCCTTTGTTGCTGTGGAGCAGCACACAATAAATGCCATGAATATATTATTATTATTATTATACAGGATTTATATAGCTCCAACAGTTTGCTCAGCGCTTTACAATATAACGGGAGACAATACAGCAACACTACAGTTCAATACAAGAGGGTTAGGAGGGCCCTGCTCCTTGGAGCTTACAATCTAAGAGGGAGGGGCTAGTGGTACAAAAGGTAGTAACTGTGAGCGATGAACTGGTAGGAGGAATAGAAGATTCCATTATTAGCTGTGGGCAGGATAGGCTTCCCTGAAGAGATAGGTTTTCAGAGATCGCCTAAAAATGAGCAGAGTAGGCGATAGTCTGATAAATTGGGGTAGAGAGTTCCAGAGGATGGGGGAAGCTTTGGAGAAGTCCTGGAGACAAGCATGGAAGGAGGAGACGAGGGAGCTAGAGAGCAGGAGATCGTGCGAGGAGCGGAGAGTACAGTTTGGGTGATATTTGGAGACAAGATTGGAGATGTAATTTGGAGCAGAGTTATAAATGGCTTTATATGTTATTGTTAATGTTTTGAATTTTATCCGTTGGGCAATGGGAAGCCAGTGGAGGGATTGGCAGAGAGGGGGTGGCAGATACAGAACGGTTAGTAAGGTGGATAAGTCTGGCAGCAGCATTCATGATAGACTGAAGAGGGGATAGCCTGCGATGAGGTAGCAGCCCAGGTCTTGAGAAAGCTGAAGCTCAAATTTATAGAGCCAGTGTCACAATACACTTTTCAGGCTGCTCACATACACAACATGTTTACAGTAAGCACTTACTGGTGCTGTTCTTGCATTGGGGTTCATTATGCCTTTTGTCAGGAACAGAGATGTAGGTTTCTCTGACAGCTGACTCTACTCCCTCCCTCCCTCCCTCCCTCCCAACTCCTGGCCTACCAGGGTATCTGATGCTGCCTGTGAAGCCTCCAGCACTTTATTTTTTCTTCCAATTTTCTCATAGTGTGTACGCCACTTTACAGCCAATGGAGGACAGCTGCAGCATTGGTAGGTAAGTAAGTATATACACTGCTCCAAAAAATTAAAGGAAAACTTTGAAAACACATCAGATCTCAATGGGGAAAAATATCATGCTGGATAGCTATACTGATATGGACTGGGTAATGTTAGGAACGTAAAGATGCTTCATCGTTTGATAAAAATGAAAATTATCAACCTACAGAGGACTGATTTCAAAGACACCCAGAAAATCAAAGTGTTAAAATTATGCAGCAGGCTAGCCCATTTTGCTGAAATTTCATTGCAGTAACTCAAAATGGTACTCAGTAGTTTGTATGGCCCCCATGTGCTTGTATGCATGCCTCACAAAGTCGGGGCATGCTCCTAATAAGACGACGGATGGTGTCCTGGGGTATTTCCTCCCAGATCTGGACCAGGGCATCACTGAGCTGCTGGACAGTCTGAGGTGCAACCTAGTGGCGTCGGATGGACCTAAACATGATATCCCAGAGGTGTTCTATTGGATTTAGATCAGTTGAGCGTTGGGGCCATTCAATGGTATCAATTCCTTCATCCTCCTGGAACTGCCTGCATACTCTCGCCACATGAGGCCGGGCATTTTCGTATACCAGGAGGAATTGCCTGACTGCATTGTGCCAAGTTTAAAGTTTGATGGAAGGGGGATTGTGGAGTTGTTTTTCAGGGGTTGGGCTTGGCCACTTAGTTCCAGTGAAGGGAACTCTTAAGGTGTCAGCATACCAAGACATTTTGGACAATGTCATGCTTTCAACTTTGTGGGAACAGTTTGAGGATGGCCCCTTCCTGTTCCAACATGACTGCTCACCAGTGCACAAAGCAAGGTCCATAAAGACATGGATGAGTGAGCTTGGGGTGGAGGAACTTGACTGGCCTGCACAGAGTCCTAACCTCAACCCAATAGAACACCTTTGGGATGAATTAAAGTGCAGACTGTGATCCAGGCCTTCTTGTCCAACATCAGCGCCTGACCTCACAAATGTGCTTCTGGAAGAATGTTAAACATTCCCATAGACACACTCCTAAACCTTGTGGACAGCCTTCCCAGAATAGTTGGAGCTGTTATAGCTGCAAAGGGCGGGCCAACTCAATATTGAACCCTACGGACTAAGACTGGGATGCCATTAACGTTCATGTGCGTGTAAAGGCAGGCATCCCAATACTTTCTGCAATATAGTGTATATAAAACGGCAGACAAATATTTCCCCAGTCTGGATGCCATTATTTAACATCTGATGTGTTCAAAGAAACATATACATTTTTCTAGAGCTGATAAGCACCCTTAATACACAATGCATTTACACATATATTTGTTGTGTACCATACAAGACACCTAATTTATAAAGCACTTTCACCTCACAATTGCTGCCCATTCACAGACTAAAAAATAAAGGCAAAATGAGAAAATGTACTTACTGTAACCCTTGTCTTATTTAAAAGGCTACATGTCCATATGAACTCCCCTAGACATTTAGCTGTAAATGGACATTTAGTCCATTTAGTTGGACAGGGCAAAAATGCGTCTAAACATAGTGCCGCGCTCAGCCACGTTTACGCGTGTTTAGCGCTTGGACGTTTGCTCTTTTGATTGGCCAGAGTATTTTCCATTGACATGAATAAATGACTAGCATTTAGGCAGGTTGCATTTACACGTGTTTTTGCAATGGTTAGCTTTTTTTTGACCAAAGCATTCCTCTTCTGCACATGATTCTTCTGTGTTCAGGAAAGAAATGCCCGTAGTGGATAAGGAAGAATGAAAATAGCGCAGGGCATACATGACTAGGCCCAGAGTAGTGTAGGGGAACGGAAAGAGTTAAAGTTAGCTCCAGGGGGTTGGGAGTTGATTGTGTGGATTATCTGGTTGGCAGAGGTGGAGAGTAGGAGGGGTCTGTGGCACCTTAGGGTGGGGGGTTCTGTGGAGGGGGCGTCAGTGAAGCTGGACGTGAGTAAGGACCAGAGCTTCCCTTCCGCCCTCCCTGTTTGGTTGGGTTTCGGGTCTCTCCCGGGGGAAGGGAAGAAATAAAAAAAAAAAAAAGGGGGTGTTCTGTTGGTTCGCGGCGGTTGTTGGTCTTTGGAGGCGGTTCTCATCTTGGAAGGTAAAACAATGGTGTGGGACCCATCAGTGGTATGGGGGGCCCGGTGGACATTCCCAGTTAACCAAGGTTTAACTGGAAGGTGGTGGTGCTGCACTGCGGACGGTATGGTTGTCTCCGAGCTGGTTGGTTGCGGCTGGAGGCCTAGTGTATAGGGTTGTCCGCAGGTGCATTTTGGATCATTTGGGGGTGCCTTTGAAGACCAACAACAATTCTTTGGTTTCCGTTAAGGAACGGTTGATGTATGTAAAATGTGAAGTTGTTAATAAAAGGCCATGTTGGCCATTTTACTCCAAATGGTGTCATGTTTTTTTGTAAAGTTTATTTGGTTAAGGGGTGGGGAGTAGGAGTGGACAAGCCTATTTATGGTGCATTAGTCAAGGAAGGTTTAACTCCCCCTAAACTCTGTTGCTCCTAACCTCTACTACATGTGTACATGGACACATATGCTTTTATTGAACTGAGATCAGGGGCTTTGGCATAACAACTCACGTTATTTTATTTAATATTATTAGCAACAGTGTACATGAGGCCTAAAGGGGGTCAATATTATCTTTCTTTCTAATCCACATGGTACATTTAAAACAAAGTTTGTATGAGTAGAATAAAGAATTAATTATTGCATTTTCTAATTATAATGTAGCTTTTTCCTATGAAGAGTGCTGGACTTTTATTTTCTCAATCAGTGTTTACAATATACTCCCACTGCACACTTGTACCTATAGGTAAGCTTTTAATAAAGCTTACCTGTAGGTACAAGGAATATCTCCTAAACATATACCATGTAGGAGATATTCAGTGTCCCAGCAACTGATGACATCTCCGGCTCATGCACTCTGAGAGAATGGCATACCTTCAGAGCTCTGGCCGTGGTGTCGTTGCAGCTTGGCCACTCAAGAGGCCAGAGCCCGTCATGAACCCAGAAAGAAGATTGGGTGATAATGGAAGCCCTATCAGCGTTGTCAGCATGCCAGTGGAGGACTTCATTCTAAGGTAAGTCTTTCACAATGTGCTAGTATGTGATGCATACTAGCACATTATGATAATATTTTGCAGGGGAAATTTTTTAAATATTTTATCTGGCGGTTTACTACAGGTTTAATGACAACTGACTATGTAGTAACCATTCATGTTGATACCCATCATTCACTTGCCCTTCAGCACTGGGGGAGGGGGGGGGAGGGGTTGCTTTGAAAGAGTACCTAAAAAACCTGTACTGACAGGCACCAGGACCGCCAATGTCAATGCAGTGCTGTCAATGGATGGCTTATATGCTACCTAATTGCCCTCTATTTTGAACTGTATTTGGAACTGCACACCGAGGTTTAAACAGTTAAAAAAAAAAAAAAGCAAGAACACAATACATTTAATTAGAGATGAGCGAAGAAATGAAAAATTCGATTCGACTGATTCGGCGAATTCGTGGACAATATTCGATTCGAGTCGAATAAATTCGCTGTGAATTTAACTTAAAAAAGGGTGTTTCTAGGCTTCAGAGAGACTTAATATTAGTGCAGAACACTGTACCTTTAATTTAAATGCCCTTGGAGTCTGCTGGGGAAGAGAAATAATACTGTCAGTCAGTATGACATGCAGATGAGTGCCGTCGATCTTAGAATCATCACCGCACACTTCACTCATTTGGCCAGTCACGGGGCCAAAACCAGTGTTTGGAGCCACAGTGTGGCGGTGGAGCCAGCAGCAATGGGAGGCCATACAGCAACCTATGACAAAATGGAAACAGCAGGAGTGTGGGAGACCTGAAAGTGGCACATGGCAGAGTGGGAGCAATGGGAGGCGGTACAGGGACCCAGGTCACACTGTGGGACCAGCATCAGCGTGAACCAGGCGGTACGGGGGCCCATGGCCGATTTGACCTCGTTCATCCTATGCCGACTCACGAATAGCGTGGCCTCCTCAAAGGGCTGAGCAAGCGCAGGTGTCACGCATGAGCTGACAATGGCTGGGGCTAAGTTACACAGGGAGAACCTTTATCCGCTTTTAACATCAGGAAATCTGTGATGGCCTTTAGCTGTTCGTAAAGGCGGTCTAACATATGTAGGGTTGAATTACACCTTGTTGCAACGTCACAGCATGAGGAGGCGGTACGGGGCCCATGGCAGATTACGTGCCTGGCAGCAGCAATGGGAGGCCCGTAATCTGCCAGCACCCTATGTCAAAAAATTGAACACACCAGCAGTGTGAGGAGACCTCAAAGTGGCACATGGCAGAGTGGAAGCAATGGGAGGCCGTACAGGGGACCCAGGTCACACTGTGGGCCCAGCAGCAGCGTGACCAGGAGGTACGGGGGCCCATGGCAGATATGGGGCCTGGCGGCACACTATGGAAGGCCTGTAATCTGCCAGCAACCTATGACAAAATGGACAACCGCAGGAGTGTGAGGAGATTTCAAAGTGGCACATGGCAGAGTGGAAGCAATGGGAGGCCGTACAGGGACCCAGGTCACACTGTGGGCCCAGCAGCAGCGTGACCAGGAGGTACGGGGGCCCATGGCCGATATGGGGCCTGGCGGCAACCTATGGAAGGCCTGGAATCTGCCAGCAACCTATGACAAAATGGAAAAGCACAGGAGTGTGAGGAGACCTGAAAGTGGCACATGGCAGAGTGGAAGCAATGGGAGGCCGTACAGGGACCCAGGTCACACTGTGGGACCAGCAGCAGCGTGACCAGGCGGTACGGGGGCCCATGGCCGATATGGGGCCTGGCGGCACCTATGGAAGGCCGCTAATCTGCCAGCAACCTATGACAAAATGGAAAACCGCAGGAGTGTAAGGAGACCTCAAAGTGGCACATGGCAGAGTGGAAGCAATGGGAGGCCGTACAGGGACCCAGGTCACACTGTGGGCTCAGCAGCAGCGTGACCAGGCGGTACGGGGGCCCATGGCCGATATGGGGCCTGGCGGCACCTATGGAAGGCCTGTAATCTGCCAGCAACCTATGACAAAATGGACAACCGCAGGAGTGTGAGGAGATTTCAAAGTGGCACATGGCAGAGTGGAAGCAATGGGAGGCCGTACAGGGACCCAGGTCACACTGTGGGCTCAGCAGCAGCGTGACCAGGCGGTACGGGGGCCCATGGCCGATATGGGGCCTGGCGGCACCTATGGAAGGCCGCTAATCTGCCAGCAACCTATGACAAAATGGAAAACCGCAGGAGTGTGAGGAGATTTCAAAGTGGCACATGGCAGAGTGGAAGCAATGGGAGGCCGTACAGGGACCCAGGTCACACTGTGGGCTCAGCAGCAGCGTGACCAGGCGGTACGGGGGCCCATGGCCGATATGGGGCCTGGCGGCACCAATGGAAGGCCTGTAATCTGCCAGCAACCTATGACAAAATGGACAACCGCAGGAGTGTGAGGAGATTTCAAAGTGGCACATGGCAGAGTGGAAGCAATGGGAGGCCGTACAGGGACCCAGGTCACACTGTGGGCCCAGCAGCAGCGTGACCAGGCGGTACGGGGGCCCATGGCCGATTTGGGGCCTGGCGGCACCTATGGGAGGCCCGTAATCTGCCAGCACCCTATGACAAAATGGAACCCTGGGCTGGGGCAGGCAGAACCGCCGTATCTTTATCACGTTTTTCCCAGGCCACCGAATGGCGACGCTGCATATGCTGCTGACGCAACGCTGTAGTCCCAACATGGGCCCCCTGGCCACGCTTGACTTTCTGGCCACATAGTCGACATTAGGCTACGTTTACTTCCTCGGGCGGCTTGACGAAAACTTGCCACACCGCCGAGTAGGAAACTTTGCACCCGCTACTCTCACTGGCTGACTGCTACTTCCTCCGTGCACACCGGCACCACTACTGGCTGTGGTGGTAGGCTGCAGTGGAGCTGCTGCTCTACTCCGTGGCCGTTTGCCTCCACTGACACAGCTGCGACCCTGCTGCCTCCTGGCAGCAGCAATGGGAGGCCGTACAGGGACCCAGGTCACACTGTGGGCCCAGCAGCAGCGTGACCAGGCGGTACGGGGGCCCATGGCCGATTTGGGGCCTGGCGGCACCTATGGAAGGCCGCTAATCTGCCAGCAACCTATGACAAAATGGACAACCGCAGGAGTGTGAGGAGATTTCAAAGTGGCACATGGCAGAGTGGAAGCAATGGGAGGCCGTACAGGGACCCAGGTCACACTGTGGGCCAGCAGCAGCGTGACCAGGAGGTACGGGGGCCCATGGCCGATATGGGGCCTGGCGGAACCTATGGAAGGCCGCTAATCTGCCAGCAACCTATGACAAAATGGAAACCGCAGGAGTGTGAGGAGACCTCAAAGTGGCACATGGCAGAGTGGAAGCAATGGGAGGCCGTACAGGGACCCAGGTCACACTGTGGGCCCAGCAGCAGCGTGACCAGGAGGTACGGGGGCCCATGGCCGATATGGGGCCTGGCGGAACCTATGGAAGGCCTGGAATCTGCCAGCAACCTATGTCAAAATGGAAAACCGCAGGAGTGTGAGGAGATTTCAAAGTGGCACATGGCAGAGTGGAAGCAATGGGAGGCCGTACAGGGACCCAGGTCACACTGTGGGCCCTCAGCAGCAGCGTGACCAGGCGGTACGGGGGCCCATGGCCGATATGGGGCCTGGCGGAACCTATGGAAGTCCGCCTGTAATCTGCCAGCAACCTATGTCAAAATGGAAAAGCGCAGGAGTGTGAGGAGACCTCAAAGTGGCACATGGCAGAGTGGAAGCAATGGGAGGCCGTACAGGGACCCAGGTCACACTGTGGGCTCAGCAGCAGCGTGACCAGGAGGTACGGGGGCCCATGGCCGATATGGGGCCCTGGCGGAACCTATGGAAGGCCTGTAATCTGCCAGCAACCCCTATGACAAAATGGACAAGCAGGAGTGTGAGGAGATTTCAAACATAACCACATGGCAGAGTGGAAGCAATGGGAGGCCGTACAGGGACCCAGGTCACCCCACTGTGTGGGACCCAGCTCAAGCAGCAGCCCCCGTGACCAGGCTTTCAACGGGGGGCCCATGGCCGATACCCCCTGGCGGAACCCCTATGGAAGGCCGCCTGCCAGCCCTATGTCAAATGGACACACCACCCCCCCCCCCCCCCCCCACCCCCCCCCCCCCCCCCCCCCCCCCCCCCCCCCCCCCCCCCACCCCCCCCCCCCCCCCCCCCCCCCCCCCCCCCCCCCCCCCCCCCCCCCCCCCCCCCCCCCCCCCCCCCCCCCCCCCCCCCCCCCCCCCCCCCCCCCCCCCCCCCCCCCCCCCCCCCCCCCCCCCCCCCCCCCCCCCCCCCCCCCCCCCACCCCCCCCCCCCACCCCCCCCCCACCCCCCCCCCCCCCCCCCCCCCCCCCCATGGCCCCCCCCCCCCCCCCCCCCCCCCCCCCCCCCCACCCCCCCCCCCCCCCCCCCAAACTGCCCCCCCCCCCCCCCCCCCCCCCCCCCAAAGTGGCCACATGGCCCCCCCCCCCCCCAATGGGAGGCCGTACAGGGACCCCCCCCCCACCCCCCCCCCCCCAGCCCCCCCCCCCCCCCCCCCCCCCCCCCCCCCCCCCCCCCCCCCCCCCCCCCCCCTGGCCCACCCCCCCCCCCCCCTGTAATCCCCAGCAACCTATGACAAAATGGACAAACCCCAGGAGTGCCTGTAATCTGCCAGCAACCTATGACAAAATGGAAAACCGCAGGAGTGTGAGGAGATTTCAAAGTGGCACATGGCAGAGTGGAAGCAATGGGAGGCCGTACAGGGACCCAGGTCACACTGTGGGACCAGCAGCAGCGTGACCAGGCGGTACGGGGGCCCATGGCCGATATGGGGCCTGGCGGCACCTATGGAAGGCCGTAATCTGCCAGCAACCTATGACAAAATGGAAAACCGCAGGAGTGTGAGGAGATTTCTCAAAGTGGCACATGGCAGAGTGGAAGCAATGGGAGGCCGTACAGGGACCCAGGTCACACTGTGGGCCAGCAGCAGCGTGACCAGGAGGTACGGGGGCCCATGGCCGATATGGGGCCTGGCGGAACCTATGGAAGGCCGCTAATCTGCCAGCAACCTATGTCAAAATGGAAAAGCACAGGAGTGTGAGGAGACCTCAAAGTGGCACATGGCAGAGTGGAAAGCAATGGGAAGGCCGTACAGGGACCCAGGTCACACTGTGGGACAGCAGCAGCAGCGTGACCAGGCGTACGGGGGCCCATGGCCGATATGGGGGCCTGGCTGGCGGCACCTATGGAAGGCCTGTAATCTGCCAGCAACCTATGACAAAATGGACAACCGCAGGAGTGTGAGGAGATTTCAAAGTGGCACATGGCAGAGTGGAAGCAATGGGAGGCCGTACAGGGACCCAGGTCACACTGTGGGCCCAGCAGCAGCGTGACCAGGAGGTACGGGGGCCCATGGCCGATATGGGGCCTGGCGGAACCTATGGAAGGCCTGTAATCTGCCAGCAACCTATGTCAAAAAATGGAAAAGCACAGGAGTGTGAGGAGACCTCAAAGTGGCACATGGCAGAGTGGAAGCAGCAATGGGAGGCCGTACAGGGACCCAGGTCACACTGTGGGCTCAGCAGCAGCGTGACCAGGCGGTACGGGGGCCCATGGCCGATTATGGGGCCTGGCTGGGCAACTATGGAAGGCCCGTAATCTGCCAGCACCTATGTCAAAATGGAAAACCCACAGGAGTGTGAGGAGATTTCAAAGTGGCACATGGCAGAGTGGAAGCAATGGGAGGCCGTACAGGGACCCAGGTCACACTGTGGGCCAGCAGCAGCGTGACCAGGAGGTACGGGGGCCCATGGCCGATATGGGGCCTGGCGGAACCTATGGAAGGCCTGTAATCTGCCAGCAACCTATGTCAAAATGGAAAAGCACAGGAGTGTGAGGAGACCTGAAAGTGGCACAGTGGCAGAGTGGAAGCAATGGGAGGCCGTACAGGGACCCAGGTCACACTGTGGGCCAGCAGCAGCGTGACCAGGCGGTACGGGGGGCCCATGGCCGATATGGGGCCTGGCGGCACCTATGGAGGCCGGCGCTAATCTGCCAGCAACCTATGACAAAAATGAAAAACCGCAGGAGTGTGAGGAGACCTCAAAGTGGCACATGGCAGGCAGAGTGGAAGCAATGGGAGGCCGTACAGGGACCCAGGTCACACTGTGGGACTCAGCAGCAGCGTGACCAGGCGGTACGGGGGCCCATGGCCGATATGGGGCCTGGCGGCACCTATGGGAGGCCCGTAATCTGCCAGCACCCTATGACAAAATGGAACCCTGGGCTGGGGCAGGCAGAACCGCCGTATCTTTATCACACGTTTTTCCCAGGCCACCGAATGGCGACGATGCAGCATGCTGGCGTACAGGGGCCTGTAGTCCCAACATGGGCCCCTGGCCACGCTTGACTTTCTGGCCACATAGTCGACATTAGGCACGTTTACTTCCTCGGGCGGCTTGACGAAAAATTGCCACACCGCAGAGTAGGAAACTTTGCCCCCGCTACTCCTCACTGGCTGACTGCTACTTCCTCCGTGCACACCGGCACCACTACTGGCAGGTGGCTGCAGTGGAGCTGGTGCTCTACTCCGTGGCCGTTTGCCTCCACTGACACATGCTGCAGACCCTGTGCCTCCTGGAGACAGCAGCAATGGGAGGCCGTACAGGGACCCATGAGACACTCTGGACCTGGCAGCAGCATGAAGAGGCGGTATATAGGGGCCCATGGCAGATTAGGGGCCTGGCAGCAGCTATGGGAGGCCCGTAATCTGCCAGCACCCTATGTCAAAAAATTCAACACACCAGCAGTGTGAAGAGACCTGAAAGTGGCACATGGCAGAGTGTGGCGATGGAAACAGCAGCAATGGGAGGCCGTACAGGGACCCATGAGAGACTCTGGACTTGGCAGCAGCATGAGGAGGCGGTATATATAGGGGCCCATGGCAGATTAGGGGCCTGGCAGCAGCTATGGGAGGCCCGTAATCTGCCAGCACCCTATGTCAAAAAATTCAACACACAGCAGCAGTGAAGAGACCTGAAAGTGGCACATGCAGAGTGTGGCGATGGAGACAGCAGCAATGGGAGGCCGTACAGGGACCCATGAGAGACTCTGGACTTGGCAGCAGCATGAGGAGGCGGTATATATAGGGGCCCATGGCAGATTAGGGCCTGGCAGCAGCTATGGGAGGCCCGTAATCTGCCAGCACCCTATGTCAAAAAATTCAACACACCAGCAGTGTGTGAGAGACCTGAAAGTGGCACATGGCAGAGTGTGGCGATGGAGACAGCAGCAATGGGAGGCCGTACAGGGACCCATGAGAGACTCTGGACTTGGCAGCAGCATGAGGAGGCGGTATATAGGGGCCCATGGCAGATTAGGGGCCTGGCAGCAGCTATGGGAGGCCCGTAATCTGCCAGCACCCTATGTCAAAAAATTCAACACACCAGCAGTGTGAAGAGACCTGAAAGTGGCACATGGCAGAGTGTGGCGATGGAGACAGCAGCAATGGGAGGCCGTACAGGGACCCATGAGAGACTCTGGACTTGGCAGCAGCATGAGGAGGCGGTATATAGGGGCCCATGGCAGATTAGGGGCCTGGCAGCAGCTATGGGAGGCCCGTAATCTGCCAGCACCCTATGTCAAAAAATTCAACACACCAGCAGTGTGAAGAGAGAGACCTGAAAGTGGCACATGGCAGAGTGTGGCGATGGAGACAGCAGCAATGGGAGGCCGTACAGGGACCCATGAGAGACTCTGGACTTGGCAGCAGCATGAGGAGGCGGTATATAGGGGCCCATGGCAGATTAGGGGCCTGGCAGCAGCTATGGGAGGCCCGTAATCTGCCAGCACCCTATGTCAAAAAATTCAACACACCAGCAGTGTGAAGAGACCTGAAAGTGGCACATGGCAGAGTGTGGCGATGGAGACAGCAGCAATGGGAGGGCCGTACAGGGACCCATGAGAGACTCTGGACTTGGCAGCAGCATGAGGAGGCGGTATATAGGGGCCCATGGCAGATTAGGGGCCTGGCAGCAGCTATGGGAGGCCCGTAATCTGCCAGCACCCTATGTCAAAAAATTCAACACACCAGCAGTGTGAAGAGACCTGAAAGTGGCACATGGCAGAGTGTGGCGATGGAGACAGCAGCAATGGGAGGCCCGTAATCTGCCAGCACCCCTATGACAAAAAATGGAACACACCAGCAGTGTGTGAGGAGACCTGAAAGTGGCACATGGCAGGGGGCATGATTCATGGCGGATTTAGTCAGTTGTGTCAGGAACTGGTGGTTTGAAATCCAGACTAATCCACGCCTGATTCATTTTCACAAACGTGAGTCTCTCCACACTTTGGGTGGACAGTCGTGTCCTCCGCGGAGTTACAATACCTCCTGCCGCACTAAACACGCGCTCCGATGCCACGCTACTGGCCGGGCATGACAGCCTTTCAAGGGCAAATTCAGCTAGTTGGGGCCAAAGGTCAAGTTTCGTTGCCCCAGTAGTCAAGGGGATTGTCTACCTCGGTTGGCAGGGTGCTGTCCAAGTAGGCCCAAGCCTGTTGTTTGAGCTCCTGCTCCAGGTCCACCTGATGCTGCTGCTGCTGCTGCGCGGCTGGTTAGTAGTTTCCTCACTGCGCTGGTGAAGAAAGCTACTCATCATCGACTGCAGACTGAGGCAGCCGCTGCTGGTGGAGCTGCCACTGCTCCTACCACCCCACCCCTCCCCTGCTGCCATGGCAGCGGAACGCGAGCGCACAGGGCCCACAGTGTCTGAGGATGGACGTTGGCGCACAAAGGCAGAGACCAACTGACTACATAGGTGGTTTTTATAGTACGTAATTTTGGCCTCCCTCTCAGCAGGTGTGAAAAAGGCCACCATTTTGGAACGATAGCGAGGGTCCAACAAGGTGGACAGCCAAAAGTCATCCCTCTGTCTGATGGTTATTATTCGGCTGTCGCTACGCAAGCAACCGAGCATGCTATGGGCCATTTGCGCCAAGGAATGCGAGGGACTCCCTGCCTCCATCTCCACAGCATACTGCCACGGTGCGTCTGGGTCCTCTGTCTCCTCCTCCTCCTCCTCCTCTACCAGATGCTCCTGCTCCTCCACTCCTGTCCGCTGAGTGGAAAAACCACCCATTTCACTCAATAATTCCTGAGCACAAATGTCCTCCTCTACCTCTACCTCCTCTCTTCTTCCTGTCCTGGCCCCACAGGGGTCATGTGGCGTTGAGATCTCTGTGCGCCACGTCTACCGCACCCTGACCAGCCATTGTTAACAGCATTTGTTCCAGGACGTGCAACAGAGGAATGACGTCGTTCATCCCATAGTCCTGCCGACTCACGAATAGCGTGGCCTCCTCAAAGGGCCTGAGCAAGCGGCAGGTGTCACGCATGAGCTGCCAATGGCTGACATCGAAGTTACACAGGGGAGTACCTTTATCCGCCTTGTAACATCAGGAAATCGGTGATGGCCTTTCGCTGCTCGTAAAGGCGGTCTAACATGTGTAGGGTTGAATTCCACCTTGTTGCAACGTCGCAGATCAGGCGATGCTGTGGAATTCCGTTCTGCCGCTGCAGCTCAATGAGGGTGTTCTTTGCGGTGTAGGAATGGCTGAAATGCATGCACAGTTTACGTGACATTTTAAGGATGTCTTGCAGTGGGATGGTGGATTTTAGGAACCGCTTGACAACCAGATTGAACACGTGAGCCATGCATGGCGCATGGCACAACCTTCCTTGACGCAGAGCAGACACCATGTTCTTTCCGTTGTCGGTCAACATGGTTCCGATTTTCAGTTTGCGCGGAGACAGCCATCTGTCGATTTCTCTGTTCATTACACTCAGAAGTTCCTCCCCTGTGTGACTACGTTCGCCAAGGCATACCAGGTGCAGCACAGCGTGACACCGTTGCGCCCTGCACATGTGATATGCCGGTCGGGTAATGGGACTTGGCACGGGGGGTGGCGGCTGAGGACACGGCGGAAAAAGAGGTGGTAGAGGCGGACATGTTTGCTGGACCAAGGACGTGCAAACGTGGAGGCAAAAGCGTCGTGACCTGTCCAAGTTGCTGGTGCGGCTGTGCCGGCACCACGTTCACCCAGTGGGCCGTAAATGACATGTACTGTCCCTGACCGTAGTTACAGCTCCACACGTCGGCGCTGCCGTGCACTTTGGCAGAGACCGACATGCTCAAAGACTGGCCCACCATCTCTTCTACATGTGAATGCAGGGCTGGCACTGCCTTTTTGGCGAAGAAATGACGGCTTGGCACTCTCCACCGCGGCGCGGCACAAGCCATCATTTCTCGGAAAGGTGCTGAGTCCACCAGTTGGAAAGGGAGGGACTGCAGCACCAGCAACTTGGACAGGAGGACGTTCAGCTTTTGCACCGTCGGGTGCGTGTGCTCGCAAACTGTTGTCTCTTGGAAACGGATTCCAAGAAAGACTGTTGACGGAATCCGAGAAGAGGAGTAGCAGGAGAAGGAGCATCTGAACGAGCGGAAGATGCCAACGAGCGACAACTCCCCTCAGCAGAGGTGTTGGAGCCTTGACTGGCTGATAGAGGGCGATTGACGACGTCGGGTGACGGAGCAAGTAACGGAGCGGGTGATGGGAGCGGGGGCTGGGGCAGGCAGAAACCGCCGTATCTTTATCACGGTTTTCCCAGGCCACCGAATGGTGACGCTGCATATGCTGACGCAACGCTGTAGTCCCAACATGGGCCCCCTGGCCACGCTTGCATTTCTGGCCACATAGTCGACATACGGCTACGTTTACTTCCTCGGGCGGCTTGACGAAAAATTGCCACACCACCGAGTAGGAAACTTTGCCCCCGCTACTCCTCACTGGCTGACTGCTACTTCCTCCGTGCGCACCGGCACCACTACTGGCCGTGGTGGTAGGCTGCAGTGGAGCTGGTGCTCTACTCCGTGGACGTTTGGCTCCACTGACACTGATGCGACCCTGCTGCCTCCTGGGCAACCCACCGACTGTTTCGCTCGCTGCCAAGCTGGCACCCTCTTCTCCTGATGATGCGGAAGAAATTGCCTGATGACGACGAGGCAGCCAAGTGCGATCAACCTCCTCATCATCAAGTACGGTCTCCGCCTCACTACTAGCCCCCTCGGCTGCGTGTGGGGGTCAGGAGACAGACCTGTCTCTAGACCGGCTACCGAGCCACTCTCCTCGCCAGTACTTGTTCGCCTGGCTGCTGAAAAGGCCGATGTCTCCCCCCGTTCCTGACCGCCCTCTGTTAGCTCTTCCTCACTGTACAGTGGGGCTGAGCCCACAGCATGCGATACTTCGCTTGGTGAGGGAACAGCAAAGGACAGGGGCAGGTAGAGCATGTGATTTCAGTGGGCTTGCTCCCGGGCCATGCCAACTAACGGTTGTGTCTGACGTACCCACCGACCGTTGGCTGTAGGTGTCAGAGGTGACCTGGGAAGAGGAAGACGACCGAGCCAACCAATCAATGACGGCAGGGTTGTCGGTGGAGACACGACCGCTGGATGACACCGGGAGCACTGGCCTCTGGCTGCGAATAGTGCTGCCTCGACCCCTTCCTCTGCTGCCACGTCTGCTCGCTCCTAAAACATTGCCTCCTCTGCCACTCCTCTGCATGTTGTCTGACATACTCTTTAATTCAACGATTATGTGTCCCTGAGTAACAATTCTGTGTCCCTGAGTAACAATTCTGTGTCTGTGCGAGTAACAATTCTGTGGCCCTAAGTAACAGTTCTGTGGCCCTCAGTAACAGTTCTGTGGCCCTCAGTAACAATTCTTCTGTGCCCTGAGTAACAATTCTGTGTCTGTGCGAGTAACAATTCTGTGGCCCTAAGTAACAGTTCTGTGGCCCTCAGTAACAATTCTGTGTCTGTGCGAGTAACAATTCTGTGGCCCTAAGTAACAATTCTGTGGCCCTCAGTAACAGTTCTGTGGCCCTAAGTAACCTGTGGCCCTAAAACAATTCTGTGTGTCTGTGCGAGTAACAATTCTGTGGCCCTAAGTAACAGTTCTGTGGCCCTCAGTAACAATTCTGTGTCCTGATTAACGTTTCTGTGTGCCCCAAGTAACAGTTCTGTGGCCCTCAGTAACAATTCTGTGTCCCTGATTAACGTTTCTGTGGCCCCAAGTAACGGTTCTGTGTGGCCCTCAGTAACAATTCTGTGTCCCTGATTAACGTTTATGTGGCCCCAAGTAACAGGTTCTGTGGCCCTCAGTAACAATTCTGTGTCCCTGATTAACAATTCTGTGGCCCTAAGTAACGGTTCTGTGGCCCTCAGTAAACAATTCTGTGTCCCTGAGTAACAATTCTGTGTCTGTGCGAGTAACAATTCTGTGGCCCTAAGTAACAGTTCTGTGGCCCTCAGTAACAGTTCTGTGTCCCTGAGTAACAATTCTGTGTCTGTGCGAGTAACAGTTCTGTGGCCCTCAGTAACAGTTCTGTGGCCCTGAGTAACAATTCTGTGTCTGTGCGAGTAACAATTCTGTGTCTGTGCGAGTAACAATTCTGTGGCCCTAAGTAACAGTTCTGTGGCCCTCAGTAACAGTTCTGTGGCCCTGAGTAACAATTCTGTGTCTGTGCGAGTAACAATTCTGTGGCCCTAAGTAACAGTTCTGTGGCCCTCAGTAACAATTCTGTGTCTGTGCCTGTGAGTAACAATTCTGTGTCTGTGCGAGTAAGAATTCTGTGGCCCTAAGTAACAGTTCTGTGGCCCTCAGTAACAGTTCTGTGGCCCTGAGTAACAATTCTGTGTCTGTGCGAGTAACAATTCTGTGGCCCTAAGTAACAGTTCTGTGGCCCTCAGTAACAATTCTGTGTCTGTGCGAGTAACAATTCTGTGTCTGTGCGAGTAACAATTCTGTGGCCCTAACTAAAGTTTCTGTGGCCCTAAGTAACAATTCTCTGGCACTCAGTAACAATTCTGTCTGTCCCTGAGTAACAATTCTCTGGCACTCAGTAACAATTCTGTCTGTCCCTGAGTAACAATTCTGTGGCCCTAATAACGTTTCTGTGGCCCTAAGTAACAATTCTCTGGCACTCAGTAACAATTCTGTCTGTCCCTGAGTATGAATTCTGTGGCCCTAACTAGCGTTTCTTTGTCCCTAAGTAACGATTCTGTGGCCCTCATTAACAATTCTGTGTCCCTGAGTAATGGTTCTCTGTCCCTAAGTAACTTTTCTCTGTCCCCAAGTATCGTTTCTGTGGCCCTAACTCTGTCCCTGTCCCTAGTACAGAGCGGTCTGCCTCTGTTCAATGACTGCAGGCAAATGAAGAATTCCAAAATGGCCGCTATTTATAGCTCGACCATTACACAGTGCTGGCTGGCTGGCTGCTGATTGGCTGATGCGATCACATGTCGTTGAGGAATGCATTATGGGTCAGCGCGCCTTCCCAGACATCCCCCCAGCTCCGTCGCCGCACATGTCAGCCGCCATTTTCTGAAAAATTTCGATTCGCGCGTCCGAATTAGGCTATTTTTCGGATTCGGCACGAATCGAAATTTTTCCGATATTCGACTCGAATTCCACTTCGGCTACTTCGATTCGCTCATCTCTACATTTAATGCTCTCCCTGACCAGGCCATTGTTTGTGATACGGTGCTGCGTTACTTTAACTGACAATTGCATGGTCATGCAACACTGTACATAAATTAAATTTATGTCCTTTTTTCCCACAGATAGAGCTTTCTTTCAGTGGTATTTGATCACCTTTGCATTTTTTATTTTTTGAGCTATAAGCAAAAAAAGACCAACAAGTTTGAAAAAAAAAAAATATTTTTTTTATAAAACATATCCAATAAAAAAATTTAAGAAATCAAATTTTGTCATACATTTAGACCAAATGTATTCTGCTATATGTTTTTGCTATAAAAAATCCCAATACATGTAACTTAACTGGTTTATGTGGAAGTCATAGCGTCTATAAATGGCAGCATATATACTGGAATTTTTATTTTAATTTTTTTTATACTAGTAATAGCAGCGATCAGCGAATTATAGCGGGACTGCAGGACTGCAGCAGGCATTCTGACACTGGGTGGGAATTGATTAACTGCCAATGACATCCCCAGTGACACTAATACAGTGATCAGTGCTAATAAAAAGCACTGCCACTGTACTAATGACAATGGGCAGGAAGGGGTTAAATGTTGGGTGATCAAAGGGTTAACTGTGTGCTGTGTGTGTTTTACTATGTGTGCTGTGTGCTGTTTTACTATGGAGACATTCTGTCTTGAATTTCTCTGCTGTGCAGAGAAATACAAAGCAGCATGTCCTTGCTGGCAGGAGAGAGACCTGTGTTGTTTACACAAAGGTCTCTCCCCTGTCAGCTTAGATCGCGATCACCAAGTGCCGGTGGGGAATCTCTGTCCAGGACTTGGTGATTAATGTCCCTAGCCACCAATGGCGGTGCAGGTATGCCGTCCACGTGCGCCCGTCACCCGGAAATGCAAATCATGTATATATACATGATTTTGCACAGCCCTGCCGCCCTGTAGCAGTACTTCTACTAAAGGGAGGAGGGCAAGCGCTTAAGTTATAGTCACATTCAAGCTTTCAAAAATGCACACTGGCAGGTTTTTTTTCTGGCACATAATCAAAAACAGGCATCAAATACAAATGACATTATTAATTGGTATTTAGAAAGTAGTAGACTGTAGACTTGTAGTGAGTGAAACATCAAAGTATTTTCCCAGTCCTAAAAATCATGAAGGCCATAAGGATTGTTTTTAACTTGGAAGAGACTGCAAGTCTGGTGCATCAGGGTGATACTGCCATGGGCCAAGTGATGCATTAATAACCCTGGGAGAGGGGTAGATATATAAATACATGGTGGGAAGGAAACCGAAACAGAAGAAAAGGATCTGATGGCCACCAAGGACCCAAAACAAGGGACTAAGCAAAATAATGATATGCAACTGAGGCTAGATAAATTCAGGGAAGGATGTGCATATCCAAGACATGGACTTTTGAAGACTTTTGGTTGCAAGTCTTTCAGAATACTAGAACATTTCTCATTGAAAAGCTGCACATTCTCTTTTTAACAAAGTAACAGAGTACAATGTAATATGTTGTAATTATCAAGGAAATGTGCACATTGTACGAAGATTGCTGCCTTGTGATCTGGTGACAATGTAGGTCAGGTGACACCATCTTGTATCCTGTGTTGAATGACTAGGGTCGCTCTCATCTTGTACATTACACATCACTCTCATCTTACATGCAGAAGAGACACAACAATGTACCCGTTATGGAGTTTGGTTTTACTGAACATTTTCTGGATTTCCTGTAAGTTCAGTTTTCACAGGACCAATCACATCTTTAAACATGTCAGCTTCCTAAATGTTTTGTTTTTATTAATGACCCAAACAATTCTCTTTGAATGTTCAGGGCAGGATCAGGTTATGGAGACTTTCCTTTGATAAGATCCTATTATACAGTGTTTGTCATATACATTCTAATTTTTAGAAACTTTAGCTTTTCTACTAGCTGTATTTAAAATCAGAAGCAAAGGCAATATAAATTTAGTGGACAGCAATGCAGTGTGTGGAACTGTAAATACAAAGTCTCAATTTCTTGTTTTGTAGCTGTGCATTGCCAGGATCCTGTACAAAACAGCACTGTCACTGTCAAAGAAGGGGAACCTGTGACTCTATATTGTGGATATGCCATGTCTGGCTTTTATGGGTTAAGTTGGTACAGGCTGAACCCAGGAGGTGGTCCAGTTCTCATCATAAATGTTGCTTCAGAACAGAATAAATCAGTAGAAAGATTCACTGCTGACTTCCAGAACAAGGGCAGCTGTTTACTTCACATCCATCACTCCAGTGTATCTGACTCTGCATTGTATCTCTGCGCAGTGGAAGCACAGTGTATGAACTGACAGGAAGACCTGTGCAAGAACTTCATCTACATCTAACTACCTATGGGGGAGATTTACTAAAACTGGAGCACTCAGAATCTGATGCAGCTGTGCATGGTAGCCTATCAGCTTCTAACTGCAGTTTGTTAAATTAGCATGTTCCTAAACCCACAACAGTAAAATCAGTCTGTGTATGCAGTAAAGCATGCTTGTTATACTCACTGTTGAACCTAAGGGGTTAATCCTCTGCATTGTGTAAAAAGGCCCTTTGATCCTGACTTCTCTGCCCCTCCTCTTGTTCAAATGTCCACTTATTATCTCCTGATAAGACAGACAAAAAAGCAAAAAGGATCAAAAACGTGGCACAAATGCAATACGCACCGCAAAACGCATTATTCGCAACATGCATATGTGTGAACCAGGCCTGATTGCTGAGTTATAATGGTAACAGAAATCATCCAGATAGCCCTGTTCAAATGTTTGGCCTTGGTACAGATGCACAAGGTGACACACACAGGTTAACATGGCAACTAATGGTTAATTTCCCACATCTGTGACTTTTTAAATTGCAATTAGTGTTTGTGTATATAAAGTCAGTGAGTTTATTAGCTCTCATATGGAAGCACTGAGTAGGCTAGATACTGAGCCAGGTGTAGCAGAAAAAACCTGTCAAAAGACCTGCGTAACAAGGTAATAAAACTTTATAAAGATGGAAAAGGATATAAAAATGATATCTAAAGGCTTGAATAAGCTGGCCAGTACTGTGCAATCACTTATTAAGAGCCACAACTGCCAGAAGAATTGAAAGAAAACCCACAGGTAACCTCAGGAGAAATACAGGCTGCACCCCTTATCTATGCCCCTGGTTATGGTAACCTCCATGTTTCTGTCATGATAGATTTTCTTTAAATCCCAGTACTCTGTTGCATTAAGATGAGTGTAAAGTTTCAGTACATATAAAAGCAGCTTAACTCCCCCGGTCACACTGGGTGTGACTTGGCATGCGATTTGCATTCCCTGAGACTTGCAAATTGCATGCCAAGTCGCACTCTATTGTCCACAATTGGAGCGGTCATATCGTTGCGGTTCCGACTTGGTCGGAGCCACACCAATTTCAAAAGTAGTACATACATTACTCTTGGTGCAATTTGCATAGACATCTGTATCAGATATCTTGCAAATCACCCCTGAAATCGACATGTCCCTCGACTTTGAAATCGTGCGACTTCACTGTAAGTCTCACGATTTCAAAGTCGGCTTAAAGACTAAAATTATTACTTCTGCAGGGTATCTTCCATCAGCCAGACACTTGATGTAAGTTTTCACATAACTGTATTAGTACATGCATGTATGTTTTAGAAAACCATGAAAGTAAATTAAGAAATTGGAGGGTCCTCCCACCCAAAGTGGTATTTCAGTTATAAATGGAGGTTGGGGGGCCAGGTGACCCTGGCTTCTCATATTTCTTGAGAACCCTAATGGTGGGATTATTCTGCCATAGAGTCTGTCAGTATTCCTGGCCATGGTAGAGTTTTAAGTGTTCCCTTCCAGCTTTGAGCATTTTAACAAATTCAGTGTTCTCCACAATAAAAGTGAAAATTTCAACATGTTAAGTGGGACCTCCTCATAATGACTACAGTATGTTGTGCAGTCAGGCCTGGGAATTCAGAGGCAGAAATCTTATTATCAGAGTTACTTAAATATATAGGAAAGTTTAATATATAGGAAATGATGGACGGGCGGCGGTTCTCTCATTCTGGGAGGGCGTTTTATGACGTTCTCCCACTCTAAGTGCGCATGCACACCCCCGGGGGCATGCACCACAGCGATCGGTAGTGCGCTGTGTCCCTGGGACACAGCGGATCACCGCTCAGAGTAAAGAGCCGATGACGTCAGCTCTGTGATGTGATCAGCTGTGTCTGTGATTGCATGTAAACAAAGAAATTCCGGTTATCGGCAGTCCTCTCCTCATGTTGACAGCACTTGAGGAGAGGAGAGCCGGTAAACAGCTTTCCTCAGAGGGGACATTTACACTGATTATCAGGGTACTGATGATCAGTGTAGCCCCATCAGTGCCACCAGTCAGTGCCCATCAATGCCACCTGTCAGTGCCTATCAAAGCCACATACCAGTGCCCATCAGTGCACATCAATGCCACATATCAGTGCCTACCAGTGCACATCAATGCCACATATCAGTACCCATCAGAGCTGCCTTTCAGTGCCAACTATCAGTGCCAGTCAGAGTTGCCTATCAGTGCTGCAAATCAGTGCCACCAATCAGTCCAGCCAGTGCCGTCTATCAGTGCCAGTGCTGCCTATCAGCGCCCATCAGTGCCACCTATCAGTGCCTGTCAGTGCCGCCTAACAGCTCCAATCAGTGCCACCTATCAGTGCCAGTCAGTACTGCCTATCATTGCCGCCTATCAGTGCCATATGAGTGCTGCCTTTCAGTGCCCATCAGTGATGCCTGTCAATGCCCACAAGTGATGCATGTCAATGCCCATCAGTGCATCCTCATCACTGCCACCTATCAGTGTCCATCACTGCAGCCTCATTTGTACACATCAGTGAAGGAGCAAAATTACTTATTTTCAAAATTTTATAACAGAAACTAAGAAAAAAAAACTTTTTTTTCAAAATTGTCAGTCTTTTTTAGTTTGTTTTACAAACAATAAAAACCACAGTGATTAAATACCACCAAAAGAAAGCTCTATATGTCTAAAAAAAAATGATGAAACTTTTGTTTGGGTACAGTGTTGCATGACCGCACAATTGTCATTCAAAGTGTGACAACGTTGAAAGCTGAAAATTGGCCTGGGCAGGAAGCCCTGTAGGCAAGTGGTTAAAGCACCAATCACATAAGTTAACTCTAGTAAAGTATATCTCATGATCTGCTCCAGTGGTCTTCTGGCACTGGAGGGGTATGAGTAGTGGCTGCGACTGTGAAGGACTCCGCTTCACCCTCCCCTTCCTGACTCTTCATCCATTCATAAAAATCCTAGTATTCTTCTTCCCAGAATTCAAGGTGTTCTGTGAATGGATGAGGATCAGATTAATAACAAGACACCCTTTTCTATTTACATAATGCCTTGCATTCTGTGAAAAGAGTACTAGAACTTTTGTGAATATATGAATTTTTGCTCCCCCTAGCTAACTAGGAGGGTGCTACATGGATAAAGAGAGCACACCTTATCAACTTACTCTTAGCTTCTTTTGATGTTGGAAATATAAACAAAATATGTTTCTATATCCATACAAGGAATAAAAAAGCAAACCCACACTAATATAATTCAATTTTAATTGTCTAAAGAGGGAAGGTTATAGAGCACTGGATAACAGAACATAAGCATGAAGGAAAAAAGCTTTTCCTAGCGTATGTGCGTCCGTGTGCACGCACCATGAGTTTCTTTCTGCAGGTGTGACTATATTTGTGGGAAAGACTCACAATTTTTCACTTTCTTCTTGCAGAACAGACAGTCTGAGGTGCAACCTGGTGGTGTCAGATGGACCGAAACATGATATCTCAGAGGTGTTTATGATATCTCAGGTGAGCGTGGGGGCCATTCAATGGTATCAATTCCTTCATCCTCCAGGAACTGCCTGCATACTCTTGCCATATGAGGCCGGGCATTGTCGTGCACCAGGAGGAACCCAGAACCGACTTCACCAGCGTAGGGTCTGACAATGGGTCCAAGGATTTCATCCCGATACCTAATGACAGTCAGGGTGCCATTGTCTAGCCTGTAGAGGTCTGTGCATTCCTCCATGGATATGCCTCCCCAGACCATCACTGACCACCACCAAAACGGTCATACTGAATGATGTTACAGGCATCATAATGTTCTCCATGGCTTCTCCAGCGCCTTTCACGTCTGTCACATGTGCTCAGGGTGAACCTGCTCTCATCTGTGAAAAGCACAGGGTGCCAGTGGCAGACCTACCAATTCTGGTGTTCAATGGCAAATGCCAATCGAGTTCTGTGGTGCTGGGCACTGAGCACAGGGCCCACTAGAGCAGTGGTTCTCAACCTTTCTAATGCCGCGACCCCTTAATACAGTTCCTCATGTTGTGGTGACCCCCAACCATAAAATTATTTTCGTTGCTACTTCATAACTGTAATTTTGCAGTGGGAGGAGTAGTGCCACGTCATTGGTGTCAGTGGAAGGAGTAGTGCCCCATCACTGATGTCAGTGGGATGAATAGTGCCCCATCATTGGTATCAGTGGGAGGAATAGTGCCCCATCATTGGTATCAGTGGGGGAATAGTGCCCCATCGTTGGTATCAGTGGGAGGAATAGTGCCCCATCATTGGTATCAGTGGGAGGAATAGTGCCCCATCATTGGTATCAGTGGGATGAATAGTGCCCCATCATTGGTATCAGTGGGAGGAATAGTGCCCCATCACTGTTGGTATCAGTGGGAGGAATAGTGCCCCATCGTTGGTATCAGTGGGAGGAATAGTGCCCCATCACTGATGGTATCAGTGGGATGAATAGTGCCCATCACTGGTGTCAGTGGGAGGAATAGTGCCCCATCACTGATGTCAGTGGGATGAATAGTGCCCCATCACTGGTGTCAGTGGGAGGAATAGTGCCCCATCACTGGTGTCAGTGGGAGGAATAGTGCCCCATCACTGGTGTCAGTGGGAGGAATAGTGCCCCATCACTGGTGTCAGTGGGAGGAATAGTGCCCCATCGTTGGTGTCAGTGGGAGGAATAGTGCCCCCATCGTTGGTGTCAGTGGGAGGAATAGTGCCCCATCGTTGGTGTCAGTGGGAGGAATAGTGCCCCATCGTTGGTATCAGTGGGAGGAATAGTGCCCCATCACTGGTGTCAGTGGGAGGAATAGTGCCCCATCACTGGTGTCAGTGGGAGGAATAGTGCCCCATCACTGGTGTCAGTGGGAGGAATAGTGCCCCATCGTTGGTGTCAGTGGGAGGAATAGTGCCCCATCGTTGGTGTCAGTGGGAGGAATAGTGCCCCATCGTTGGTGTCAGTGGGAGGAATAGTGCCCCATCGTTGGTATCAGTGGGAGGAATAGTGCCCCATCGTTGGTATCAGTGGGAGGAATAGTGCCCCATCGTTGGTATCAGTGGGAGGAATAGTGCCCCATCGTTGGTGTCAGTGGGAGGAATAGTGCCCCATCGTTGGTGTCAGTGGGAGGAATAGTGCCCCATCGTTGGTGTCAGTGGGAGGAATAGTGCCCCATCGTTGGTGTCAGTGGGAGGAATAGTGCCCCATCGTTGGTGTCAGTGGGAGGAATAGTGCCCCATCATTGGTGTCAGTGGGAGGAATAGTGCCCCATCATTGGTGTCAGTGGGGGGAAGTAGTGCCACATCATTGGTGTCAGTGGGAGGAATAGTGCCCCATCATTGGTGTCAGTGGGGGGGAGTAGTGCCCCATCATTGGTGTCAGTGGGGGGAGTAGTGCCCCATCATTGGTGTCAGTGGGAGGAATAGTGCCCCATCACTGGTGTCAGTGGGGGGAGGAATAGTGCCCCATCACTGGTGTCAGTGGGAGGAATAGTGCCCCATCACTGATGTCAGTGGGAAGCATAGTGCCCATCATTGGTGTCAGTGGGAGGAATAGTGCCCCATCATTGATGTCAGTGGGATGAATAGTGCCCCATCATTGGTGTCAGGGGGGGGGGGGGAATAGTGCCCCATCACTGGTGTCAGTGGGGGGAGAATAGTGCCCCATCATTGGTGTCAGTGGGAGGAATAGTGCCCCATCATTGGTGTCAGTGGGAGGAATAGTGCCCCATCACTGGGGTCAGTGGGGGGAAATAGTGCCCCATCACTGGTGTCAGTGGGGGGAGGAATAGTGCCCCATCGTTGGTGTCAGTGGGGGGAGGAAATAGTGCCCCATCGTTGGTGTCAGTGGGGGGAGGAATAGTGCCCCATCGTTGGTGTCAGTGGGAGGAAATAGTGCCCCATCACTGGTTGGTATCAGTGGGAGGAATAGTGCCCCATCACTGGTGTCAGTGGGAGGAATAGTGCCCCATCACTGGTGTCAGTGGGAGGAATAGTGCCCCATCACTGGTGTCAGTGGGGGGAGTAGTGCCACATCATTCGTGTCAGTGGGAGGAATAGTGCCCCATCATTGGTGTCAGTGGGAGGAATAGTGCCCCATCATTGGTGTCAGTGGGGGGAATAGTGCCCCATCATTGGTGTCAGTGGGAGGAATAGTGCCCCATCACTTGGTATCAGTGGGGGGAATAGTGCCCCATCACTGGTGTCAGTGGGAGGAATAGTGCCCCATCACTGGTGTCAGTGGGAGGAATAGTGCCACCATCATTGGTGTCAGTGGGAGGAATAGTGCCCCATCATTGATGTCAGTGTGGAGGAATAGTGCCCCATCATTGGGGTCAGGGGGGGGGGGAAATAGTGTCCCATCGTTGGTGTCAGTGGGGGGAAATAGTGCCCCATCATTGGTGTCAGTGGGAGGAATAGTGCCCCATCATTGATGTCAGTGTGGTGGAGGGGAGTAGTGCCCATCATTGGGTCAGTGGGAGGGAAATAGTGCCCATCGTTGGTGTCAGTGGGGGGAGTAGTGCCCCAGCGTTGGTGTCAGTGGGGGGAGTAGTGCCCCATCGTTGGTGTCAGTGGGGAGGAATAGTGCCCCATCACTGGTGTCAGTGGGGGGAGTAGTGCCCCATCACTGGTGTCAGTGGGAGTAGTGCCCCATCACTGGTGTCAGTGGAAGGAATAGTGCCACATCATTGGTGTCAGTGGGAGGAATAGTGCCCCATCATTGATGTCAGTGTGGTGGAGGGGAGAATAGTGCCCCATCATTGGGGTCAGGGGGGGGGGGGGGGGAATAGTGTCCCATCGTTGGTGTCAGTGGGGGGAGGAATAGTGCCCCATCATTGGTGTCAGTGGGAGGAATAGTGCCCCATCATTGATGTCAGTGTGGTGGAGGGGAGAATAGTGCCCCATCATTGGGGTCAGGGGGGGGGGGAAATAGTGCCCCATCGTTGGTGTCAGTGGGGGGAGGAATAGTGCCCCATCGTTGGTGTCAGTGGGGGGGAGGAATAGTGCCCCATCGTTGGTGTCAGTGGGGGGAGGAATAGTGCCCCATCGTTGGTGTCATTGGGGGGAGGAATAGTGCCCCATCGTTGGTGTCAGTGGGGGGAGGAATAGTGCCCCATCGTTGGTGTCAGTGGGGGGAGGAATAGTGCCACATCGTTGGTGTCAGTGGGGGGAGGAATAGTGCCCCATCGTTGGTGTCAGTGGGGGGAGGATTAGTGCCCCATCGTTGGTATTAGTGACACAAATGATGGGGCACTATTCCTCCCACTGACACCAATGATACTTACTTTGCTGACCCCTGCTCCAGCCTGGGCTCGCTCTCTCACTTACCTGTCAGCTGTCTTCCTTCTCTGGCCGCTCTCCTCTTCACTCGCTCCGGCAGCTCCCTCGATCTTCTTTGATGTACGCGCGCTGCCGCTCGGCTCCTCCTCTCCAAGCTCCACCTCCTCGCCGGTGATTTGGCCGCCTGTGTGCCTCTCCTGAGCTACAGTTCCGGTGGCCAATCAGCGGCGAGGAGGCGGAGCTGCTGAGCGATCCCGGAGGTGTGGCCAGGTGACAGGAGCAGCGTATCATCCCGCCCACACATCGCCTGAGACGGAGGAGCGGTGTCTCAGTTCCTAAGACCATCGGAAATATGTGTTTTCCGATGGTCTTAGGCGACCCCTGGGAAATGGTCGTTCGACCCCCAAAGGGGTCGCGACCCCCAGGTTGAGAACCGCTGCACTAGAGGATCTTGGTCCCTCACGCCACCCTCATCAAGTCTGTTTATGATTGTTTGGAGACTGTGCTGGGAGACATAGCAATCATTCTGACAATGGCATGTATTGATGTGCCATCCTGGAGGAGTTGGACTGTCTGTGCAACCTCTGTAGGGTCCAGGTATTGCCTTATGCTACCAGTAGTGACACTGACCCTAGCCAAATGCAAAACTAGTGAAAAACAGTCAGAAAAGATGAATATGGAAAAAATGTCAGTGGCCTCCACCTGTAAAATCATTCCTGTTTGGGGGTCATCTCATTGATGCCCATCTAGTGCACCTGTTGTTAATTTCATTAACACCAAAGCAGCTGAAACTGATTAACAACCCCCTCTGCTACTTAACTGACCAGATCAATATCCCAGTGTAACTGACTTGATGTTATACTCTGATTAAAACGTGTTCCTTTAATTTTTTTGAGCAGTGTATAAATGGATTTGAGAACTCCAATTATCAAATTTTCATTTAGCACTAGATGGCAGCACAGTCCATTTTAAACTGTATTTTGCAGACATTTCTGCTTTTAAATCATATTGTTAAAGGCATTTTTCATTTGCAATTTGTGGTATGTAGTGTACAACAGGTTTAGGGCTACTTGAGGGCAGCTTAGAGACGTATGCAAGACTTGGAGCTGTTTAATGTTTTGCTCTGACCACTGGAATATTTAGCATATTCAACTATCAGAGCAGATTATTTTAAACATCTCCATACACCTCTATCTGTCAAAATAATTTTTTAATGTTTTTTTAACCGCTTCCCGGCCGCCCTATAGCACAAATACTGCTACAGAAAGGCACGGGTGTGCAAAATCACGTATTCATTAACGGCCGCGGCTGTCAATCACCTGGCCCCGGCCGGTAATTACTTACCTGGTGATTTCCGAGTATCTCCGACAGGGAGGAGAGCTGTTTTGTTTACTAACAATCCTCCTCCCTGTCAGCATGGGCTCACTGCTGTGCACAGCCATCCACAACAGTGTGAATACAGTGAATTACACACATCCCGCCCCCCAGTAAAACACTCCCTGCACACAGTTAACCTTTTGATCGCCCCTCATGTTAACCCCTTCCTGCCCAGTGCCATTAGTACAGTGCCAGTGCTTTTTTTAGCACTGATCACTGTATTGGTGTCACTGGGGATGTCAGTGACACCAAGCCAGTTCCCCCTGGTTTCAGAATGTCTGCCGCAGTCCCGCTATAAGTTGCTGATCGCCGCCGTTAGTAGTAAAAATTTAAAAAAAAATTCCAGTATATATACTGCTATTTGTAAACGCTATAACTTTCACGTAAACCAGTTAATTTACGTGTATATTGGGATTTTTTCTAGCAAAAACATGTCGCAGAATACAATTTGGCATAAATTTATGAAGAAATTTGATTTTTTCATTTTTTTTACTGGACATGTTTAATAGCAAAAAAGTCCAAATATTGTTTTTTTTTCTCAAAATTGTCGGTCTTGTTTTTTTTTACAGCGCAAAAAAAATATAAAATGCACAGGCGATCAAATACCACCGAAAGAAATCTCAAGTCATGGAAAAAAAAGACGTAAATTTAATTTGGGTGCAGCATTGCATGACTGTGCAATTGTCAGTTAAAGTAACGCAGCGCCATATCGCAAAAAATGGCCTGGTCAGGAAGGGGGGTAAATCCTCTGGAGGGCAAGTGAATGTTGTGCATAATAGTCATGTTTTGATGAAATAAAAACATTGAAATGTTTAATAGTGGTGCATGTAATGAGTTACTTGATCAAAGGGATAATAACAGCAAGCTACGTAATAACAGTGGAAGGCAATAAGCAGGAAAATGTTGATAGAGGATTCGTTTGGAAAAGCTTCAAAGCTTTAAAAAAGAAAAAACATACTAGGAAAGAACTGGAGCCTCACAGAATTTGCAAGGTTATATAGGTGTGCTTTAGGGGCAACCCCAGCAAAAGTTTTCATCAGTATCCATTCAGCTGAAGGTAGAAGGACCCTTGGTCCATGAATACCAATCCTGTGTACTCTACTGTACAATTAAAGTGTTACTAAACCCACAACAGTAAAATCAGTCTGTATATGCAGTAAAGCATGCTTGTTATACTCACTGTGGAACCTAGAGGGTTAATCTTCTGCATTGTGTAAAAAAAAAGGCCATTTGATCCTTTCTTCTCCACCCTTCCTCTTGTTCAAATGTTCACGTCTTATCTCCTGATAAGACAAACTGAACCTGTTAGGTGGCACTGACTGGCACTGATAGACAGCACCTACAGCACTGATAGGTGGCAGTGATGCACACTGATAGGTGGCAATGACTGGCACTGATAGGTGGCACTGATTGGCAGCACTGATAGGTGGCACTGATGGGCATTGACAGGCATCACTGATGGGCACTGAAAGGCAGCACTGATACATGGCACTGATAGGTGGCACTGATAGGCGGCACTGACTGGCACTAATAGGTGGCACTGATTGGCAGCACTGATAGGTGGCACTGCTTGGCATTGATAGGTGGCACTGACTGGCACTGATGGGTGACACTGAAAGGCAGTTCAGATGGGCACTGATATGTGGCATTGATGTGCACTGGTAGGCACTGATATGTGGCATTGATGTGCACCGGTATGCACTGATATGTGGCATTGAAGTGGCACTGATGGGCACTGGCATGTGGCACTGATGGACACTGACAGGTGGCACTGCTGGGGCTACACTGATCATCAGGGCACACTGATCATCAGTGCCCTGATGTTCAGTGTACATGTCCCCTCTGCGGAAAGCCGATTACCAGCTCTCCTCTCCTCTGTCAGCGTGACAGCTTGAGAGGAGAGAAATGCCAATAACCGGCATTTCCCTGTTTACATGTGATCAGCTGTGATTGGACACAGCTGATCACATGACCGAGCCGACATCTTTGGCTCTTTCCGTGATCGGTGATCCGCTGTGTCCGAGGGACACAGCGCACCGCCGATCGCCATGCGCTCCCTGAACCGCGCATATGCGGAGAATGGGAGGACGTCATATGAGCCAATCACGGCAAGTGATGTATTCTATTAATGAATACAGAGCCTGCTAGGATTGTCTGCTTCAGAGAGGTGGGCTGATGATGTCACAACTTCAGCCAATCCGAACAGGCTCTGTATTCATTAATAGAATACATCGCTCGCCGTGATTGGCTCAGCGCTGTATACTGTATGTAGCCGAAGCTACCGTACAGTATTACCGCACATCCAGCGGGCTGACATTCTATACCCTGTGTATGAGACGACCCCCAATTGTTGGGGTTTGTTTTTAAGTATAAAAAGTCGTCTTATACGCCGGAAAATACGGTACATGTACATTTAGAAAAACAAAGTAAATCAATAGTACATGTACACTTAGAAACAACATAGAATAAATCTATAGTACATGTACATTTTGAAACAACATAAAGAAAATCTATAGTGCATGTACACTTAGAAACAACATAAAGTAAATCTATAGTACATGTACACATAGAAACAACATAAAGTAAATCTATAGTACATGTACACTTAGAAACAACATAAAGTAAATCTATAGTACATGTACACTTAGAAACAACATAAAGTAAATCATTAGTACATGTACACTTAGAAACAACATAAAGTAAATCTATAGTACATGTTCATTTAGAAACAACATAAAGAAAATCTATAGTACATGTACACTTAGAAACAACATAAAGTAAATCTATAGTACATGTACACTTAGAAACAACATAAAGTAAATCTATAGTACATGTACACTTAGAAACAACATAAAGAAAATCTATAGTGCATGTACACTTAGAAACAACATAAAGTAAATCTATAGTACATGTACACTTAGAAACAACATAAAGTAAATCTATAGTACATGTACACTTAGAAAAAACAAAGTAAATCAATAGTACATGTCAGGGGCGGACAACTCATGGGGCCCCCAGGCAATAGGGGATCATGGGGCTCCTGTGTCCTTGCCCAAACTCAAAAAAGCCGAGTTTCCAAATGGTCAGTCCGCCCCTGGTACATGTACACTTAGAAACAGCATAAAGTAACTCTATAGTACATGTACATTTTGAAACAACATAAAGAAAATCTATAGTGCATGTAGCATATATAATGCTTTTAGATTCCCCTACACATAGTTGGTTATTCATACTGATTATCACTAGACTAAGAGATTATTCTCCTTTAGTAGACCAGCCCCAATGCATGTCAGTGCTAACCAGCTCAGGTTTGATATGACAGGATGGCAACCATGGGATGTGGTGAGATCAGGTGACACACTGCCTCTGGTGGGATATAAGAAGCACATATTCTGCTGAGAAACTTGTGTAAAGACAAAACCATGCATTTACTATGGGGATGCCTGTTACTGGGGACGTTCTGGGCCTCCTGTAAGTATATTTATCGCCATATTATAGAAGACGTCATTTCAATAAGCATAGCTTCCAACTATTTCATATGAAAACAGTCCTCCAGTCTTACATGCTAAAAGGAAATGTTTTTCCATGGACATTTTGTATTTTTCTGTGTTGTAGTGAATGATTTCTCTCCCAGACTGTAAGTCTAAGCTGCATTTTTTTTTATTTTACAGTTGTGAATTGCCAGTATTCTGTAGAATACCAGAATGACACAATTACAGTTACAGAAGGAGAAAATGTCACTCTGTATTGTTCTTTTAAAGTGAATCCATTTAATGGGTTAAAATGGTACAAGGTAAATCCGGGATCCAGCCCAGTTCAAATCATCAATGCCCCTGTCCAAGACAAACAAAAGGAAGGAAGATTCACACTTGACTTTAAGGACAACAGCTGTTTTTTGCACATTGAGAACCCTGCTGTATCTGACTCTGCACTGTATCTCTGTGCTGTGCATGCACAGTGTGACACAATGATAGGAAGACCTGTGCAAGAACTTCATGGGACTTATTTCTACAGCAATGATGACTGAGAAGGATGTTAGCACATTTTTTTTTTCACATTTTTTCTAGTAACTTGTCCTTAGAAATGTAACCAGATAAAACCCAACAGTCAGTAACAGGGGCGGACTGACAACTCATGGGGCCCCCGGGCAATAGGGGATCATGGGGCCCCTGTGTCCTTGCCCAAACTCAAAAAAGCCTATGAAAAAGGTACCAGGAGCATCTCATGGGGCCCCCTACTGACCCCGGGCCCTCGAGCAGTGCCCGAGTTTCCAAATGGTCAGCCCGCCCCTGGTCAGTAATAAATAGACCCAAGAAAATCATAAGCACCTGCAATTACCACCCAATCACTAATGTTTTGATATACAATGAAATGTCTCATCAGTAATAACCACTTGAGCTCTGGAAGGTTTTACCCCTTTCATGACCAGGCAATTTTTGCTGATCAGCACTGCGCTACTTTAACTGGCATTTGCACAGTCATGCAACAATGAACACAAATTACATTTATATAATTTTTTGTCACACAAATAGAGCTTTCTTTTGGTGGTATTTTATCACCAATTTTTTATTTTTTTTTTGTTATATAAACGAAAAAAGATGCTAATTTTGAAAACATTTTCTATTTTCTGTTCTAAAACGTATTAAATAAAAAAATTTAAAAATCAAATTTCATCATGAATTTAGAATTTACGATGTCCTGGTAAAAAAAATCCTAATATGTATATATTAATTGGTTTGTGTGAAAGTTATATATTTACAAACTATGGTATATATATTAGAAACTTGATCAGTACTGGTGTAAGGACAACCTATCCTATTTTTTAAAGGTGTAATTGTTTTGGAATTGAAGAAATTAAATAAAATGTATTTCTTTTCTTTTTTATGGATTGTCATCAGTGCAGTACAGCACCATCATATGACTATCTGACTAGTGTGAAATCGATTAGGGACATTAACTTGTGACAGTATTGCAAAAAAAAAAACACTTAAAAATTTAAAATAATTTTTATTCAAACATTTCTTTTTATTTCTTTTTTAAAATTAAAAAAAAAATTGCTATTTTTTAAATACTTTCATCAGAGTAGTTCAGTGTCACGTGACGGGTCAGAGCATAACAGGCAACACAAAACAGAACGTTGTCAAACATTTAGTCAGCATAATATTACAATCCAGGAATTATACCACAAATAAGAAATGAGTTAGAAGATATATTGTCGTTTGACCATTGAGCAGAATTTTCTGTTAGGGAAGTGTGTGATGTCGAATATGAATAGTATCTTTGGAAACCTTTGATCCGTTTCACGTGTCCAAGAATTGGAAATGTAAGTGTCATGGAGCGTAATACGTCTGTTTGAGGTACAGCATTCTGTATTGGATATGGTACGAAGATAAGAGTAGAACACAGGCGAGAGCTAAAGATCAGGTAGAAAGAGGGTTAGTCAGTAAGTAGAGTAACTTGGTGATAACGTAAGTATATAGAAAGGGAGAAAGAAGAAAGAGAGAGAAAGAAAAAAAAAAAAAAGGGGGGGGGGCTTATGGTATGATAAAACGGAAGAAAGGAGTATATTCTTGCGGGTAGGTGGCTTTCAACATGTGAGACGCGTCACAATAGAAATATCAGCTTATAGTTGAATCCATGGTGCGAATCAAGACAGTCAACTGGGTAATATGCGGAAACAAGTTCCAAAGGAGCAAGCCTTGGTAAAGGACAAAAGGTATATCTAGGCATAGATCAAGAGGTATCTCAGAAATGAGAACATTCCCCAGTGTCAGAATAGGTCTAGACAATCAGTCTCATTTAGTAAATAAACATAACATAGCAATCAGTGTCTGTCGTTTATTTGCGTTTTTTTTTTGTGGTTAAAGTGATATTAAACCCTCAGCTTTTAAGCATTTCAGCAACTGCTTTAATTACCTGCTGAGTATGCAGCTTTTTTGTCTTTTAATCCTTGTTTATGTTCTTTTTTAGGCTGGTGCCATGGACACTGCCTCAGGATTCCTATTTCTGGGTGGCTCCTTTCTCTTACAAAGTCCTATGGGGCTATCCTTGCATGCATATCCAAACTAACAGAATGACTGTAGACTGCACTGGCAACTATTAACTCTTCCTTATGAAGACTGGAAGTTCAGGGAGGCAGCACTGAAAGAGAAGGGGTCAGCAGCATTGAAAGTTATAAACTGTAAATACCAGGGTGAGAATTTTACCACATAGTTAACTGGGGAATGTGTATTCTATTGTGCTTAAAGGATATAATTGCGCTAAGGGTAAAATACTCTCTCTTTGCTCTTCAGCTAAGGTCTGAAGAAGGAGCCTTTTGAGCATGCTCCAAAATGCATTACCGCCCCCTTCACCTGCTACATCTGACTCTGCTCTCCAAGCTTCATTTTTGATGCACAGGCACATCCTGGACTCTACTTCCTGATCCTATAGGCATAGTTTGCTGCTGGACGGCTGGATGTCCCACCTGGATCTAATTACCACTCGATGAGTCTTTTTAACCGTTTATCTTAAGTGTAAATTTTCCATTGTTACTGAATAAATTGTCAATACTGCACTTAGAGGCGCCTTCCTGTCTTTTTCTTGTTACTGCATTAGAGCCTTGCTTCCACTCTAAGAAGAGCTGCCTCAGTGTTACTGCTCCCATCCATCCCTGATATCCATCTGGCACCTTTATCTTACAGCTACAGAGGTTGGGCTCCAACAAGCGCGCCCTATATAATATACATTACCTTATTGGAAATGAATACCTACGCATCTATGTATGTTATATATGTTTTTTCTAATTACAGATAAGCAATGGATGTCTGTCACATATGAGTATTGAAGAAGCGATATTGATCGTGAAATGCGTCACAGTCTAATGCTTGATTTTACATTATGTACAGTATATCCTATGGATGGAGTGTTTAAATTGAAGTCTGTATTTTTAGATATTTGTAATAAAATATTATATCTGGATTTTACCTTTTGAAGAGTTTCTGGTTGTTATATGAGTATACCGGTGGGCCACCTTCAAACACCCTTTTTTCTTAGTTTTGCTTGTAATGATTTCTTAGTAGGTTGGTGCCTTCCTAATATAATCTATCACAGCGTTTCTCAACTTTTTTTCAGTAAAAGGCACCCTTTAAAATTCTGTACAGTCTCAAGGCACCCTTTAATATTTTGCATAATCTTGAGGCACCCATCACAAAATGTCAAAAACTAAACAAATAGTTTTACAGAATGCAGCAATATTTGCACATGTAGGACACCAATGTTATTCTTCCAAAGCAAATACACCTTTGCACACTGGAAATGACTTGTATTTCATTGTTTCTCTTCTCCCTCAATTTCTCTCTATCACTCAGCTAATATGACCCCAGTGCTTGTGGAGAGAGGCAGGGAAGGAGAAATCAAGGATGCTGTGCAGGTGCTCGATGTCCTTCTTATCAACTGATGACATCATTGGTCGTTATGTTGCCGCCCACTAGAAAGTTATAATGGTGCACAATGAAAACCTGGACTTTTGTGTAACTAAAAGGCAGGCTTGATCCACCTGCTGACTGATTTTTGGACAATTTTTTGACATTTTATCAAGGCACCCCTGAAGAACCTGACGGCACCCTGGTTGAAAAAGGTTGATCTATCGTTACCCCACCGCTGCTTTGTCAGCCTCACATTTACATTGCTAATACGCTCCCAAGAACTGTGAGATATTTATATATGTTCTTTTAGGATACCCCATAAATGACATCCATAATTTTGAGGTTACTATGCATACCTTAATGGTTCTTTTGTTGTTTATTTTTATCTATAAACCATGGGTATTTGTCCCCCTATAGTTAATTTGGATTAAATTGGTATTTTGATATATTTTATTATACTCTATATATTATAATTAATTTACTTTATGTTTAAGTATCATACACAGTTCCTTAGTCTGCTCCTGCTATCCCACTAACATCAGGTTTCGCTGCTCCTCTTGCTTCCCCTTTTTTGGGGGTCCTAGGTTCCCCCACTGTTCTGGGCAGATGGCCTTAGTGGCCCCCCCATTTTGTTCTTAATTTTGAAACGTGATTTGTAGGTAACTTTGCATCTGTCCTTTATCTTGACTTATGTTGGTCAGGAGACTTAAAATGCTGTATATCATGTTGCTGTTATATGATTTAAATGTGAATTGTTGCTCTAAACTACTTGGTGGAAATATGTGTGAGAACTTCTCTCTGACCAACATATCTGAATGATAATAGATGACTTTTCAATGCATATGCTGTTAACACAGTATGTGGAACATTGCAGTTGTATTGAATCAACCATGTGTTTTTATATATTGTTCTGAGTCATTTTTTATTTGTTTTATTATTAATAAAATAGAGTATTTTATTAGTCAATGGTTTTTGTATAACTGGTGCTGTACATTTAAAGTTCCATTGGGCAATGTAGTTCTGTAAATGTTTACATTAAAGACAATATGAATTCCTTTACAATTTCCTCTGACATACATAATGCAAAATGAATGTAAAACATACAATATATACATACATACCTCCAAACGCTTCTGTAGAGAAAATGTATATCTCCCTGCAACAGTGCTCAGCTGGTGTACTCCATTCCTCCTCCACCTCCAATCAGTTTGAAAAAACCTGTACTGAGAGAAATTTGGAGCAACCCTCGTCTGAAATGCTTGTTGCCTGCTTATCTTTGGCTTTTAAAATTTTGAGTCACCGACCTACAACAAGCATGCAACCAGTGAAGTCAGAGGGAATAGAATTCCTGCATGCTAGCTCAAGCTCACTTATTCAAAACAGCTGGTGTTTGTTGAGAAGCCCCTCTGTGTCCATGACTATAACCTTAACATGGGAGGGGAGTGTAATTCAACGACCAGATGACGAAGCCATACTTAGTTTCCCAAAATGCCAGACGCTGGTACAAAAAAGTGAAATTAATAAATATATGTGAAAAAAAAACTTTTACGTTAGATGTGTGCAAATTATACAAAATGAAATAAATACAATACAATGTACCTAAATAAAAAACTGCTGCCACCTTAAGTGAAATAAATCCTAAAACAAACAAATGAACTCTAAGTGATTCAGTGGCGCTGTTAATAAACAAATTAATAAGTGACTAATTAATGAAAGTCCATAAATTCATTCCAACGTAATAATCTATTTGTTTCCCAAACCGGAATCACCACGTGTTAAAAAAAAGTGCTCCCCTTTTGGGTGTAAACTCACCAAATTTCCATGCCTCCCTCTCTCATGGTCGGCATATATTACTTTGAAAATCTCCAAGTAAAAAGGAAGTATGCCAATATCAGTATATCCACAATCCTCCTTGCTCCTCTGAAGCCAAAGTGGGTCCAGAAACTCAGAAAAAAGCACATGCAGCCACAGATATAAGGTATCTCATCTCTGGGGGCAGGTGTGGGAGCCAAAACATGGCAACTAAATGCTTCACAGCACTCAGTTGCCAGTCGCCTTTTTGTTTTCTGATGCCTCTATTGTGTTGAGTAGAAGCATAAATAGCTTAAGGAGGAACTTGACTTCAATCCCGGATCACTGGATCAGGTTGCTGTAGACAATGCAGGTACTTTTTCAATGTGTTTTGCAGGGTGGATTATAGAGGAGTGCAGCTCTTCTTCAACCTGTCTGAATGTCAAGCCAGATATTTTGGGTCCATTGGGTCCAAAATACCGCCAAAAGGTCTCACACATGTGGTATCCCTATACTCAGTAGAAGTAGCAGAATGTATGTTGGGGTGTAATTCCACATATACCCATGGCATGTGTGAGCAATATATAATTTAAGTGACAACTTTGTGTAAAAAAAAACAAAAACATTTTTGTCATTTTCCAAAACTTGTGGGAAAAAAAATAAATCTTGCATGGACTCAACATGTCTCTGAGCAGATAGCTTACGGTGTAATTTGGGGGGTGTTTGTACTGCCCTGGTATTTTAGCACCTCAAGAAAAGTGATAAGCAATCAGAAAGTAAAAGCTGTGTAAATTTCAATTGTAGACGCTATAATTTCACACAAACAATTTAATATGCAGTTTTTGGGATTTTTTTTCACCAAAGACATATAGCAAAATACATTTTGGCCTAACTTTATGACAACATTTTAGTTTATTGGATATTTTTGTATAACAGAAATTAGAAAATATAGTTTTTTTTCAAAATTTTTGCTCTTTTTTTGTTTATAGCGCAAAATTAAAAAATCCCCAGAGGTGATCAAATACCACCAAAAGAAAGCTCTATTTGTGTGAAAAAGGGGGGACATACATTTCATTTATGGACAGTATTGCATGACAGCACAATTGTCAGTTAAACTAGCGCAGCGCTGTTATAGCAAAAATAATGGCATAAATTTTCAATATCTATACTGC
>CATNWA010000346.1:0-42611 GCA_951230385.1 Staurois parvus | reverse complement strand
AGAGTAGTTAAAATTGCAAATTAGAACTTACTAAAATGACTAAAACAAACAAAACTCCTAGATTTCAGGTCACTAAAATGACTAAAATCTCAAATTTAGAAAATTTTACAAAGTACTAAAATGACAAGTTTTGCAAATTACTAAAATTCTAAATGACTAAAATTACAGCTTACTAAAATGACAAAATTCATTCCTAAATTCTTAGTTACTAAAAGTGCTAAAATCACACATTTTTCCAAAAGACTAAAATTACAATATTTAGAAATTACTGTGGGTGTAGGATTATAGCTTTTTTTTTAATGGTTGAACTGGATGGACTTTTTTTCAGCCAGACAAACTACCGTATTTTTCGCTCCATAAGACGCACTTTTTTCTCCCCAAAAAAGGGGGAAAATGTCAGTGCATCTTATGGAGCGAATATAAAGCGGCCGGTCCAGTATTTCTGCCGCCGCCATGTCAGAATACCGGGCCAGCCGCTCAGCTGTTCTCTACGGCAGGAACTCACCTGTTCCTCGGTCCAGCGCTGTAGTCTTCCCGCGCCGGCTTCTTCCCGCCCCGGCATCTGTGACAGCCAGGTGGCCACTGCGCATGCCATTCACAAAGCGCAGCGCTTCTTGCGCATACGCAGTGGGCACCCGGCGCCCATAGTATGGGAAGAGAGCTCCGCGGAAGTGTCAAAGTCAGGTACCCCCTCCCTCCTAAAGGTCCGCAGTGTCTGGTCATCCCCTGTACAGTCTGCAGTCTCTGGTCATCTGTACTGTCCGCAGTCTCTGGTCATCTCCTGTACTGTGTCCGCAGTCTCTGGTCATCCCCTGTACTATGTCCGCAGTCTCTGGTCATCTCCTGTGCAGTGTCCGCAGTCTCTGGTCATCTCCCCTGTGCTGTGTCCGCAGTCTCTGTTCATCCCCTGTGCTGTGTCCACAGTCTCTGGTCATCCCCTGTGCTGTGTCCGCAGTCTCTGGTCATCCCCTGTGCTGTGTCTGCAGTCTCTGGTCATCCCCTGTGCTGTGTCCGCAGTCTCTGGTCATCCCCTGTGCTGTGTCCGCAGTCTCTGGTCATCCCCTGTGCTGTGTCCGCAGTCTCTGGTCATCCCCTGTGCTGTGTCCGCAGTCTCTGGTCATCCCCTGTGCTGTGTCCGCAGTCTCTGGTCATCCCCTGTGCTGTGTCCGCAGTCTCTGGTCATCCCCTGTGCTGTGTCCGCAGTCTCTGGTCATCCCCTGTGCTGTGTCCGCAGTCTCTGGTCATCCCCTGTGCTGTGTCCGCAGTCTCTGGTCATCCCCTGTGCTGTGTCCGCAGTCTCTGGTCATCCCCTGTGCTGTGTCCGCAGTCTCTGGTCATCCCCTGTGCTGTGTCCGCAGTCTCTGGTCATCCCCTGTACTGTGTCCGCAGTCTCTGGTCATCCCCTGTATTGTGTCCGCAGTCTCTGGTCATCCCCTGTGCTGTGTCCGCAGTCTCTGGTCATCCCCTGTGCTGTGTCCGCAGTCTCTGGTCATCCCCTGTGCTGTGTCCGCAGTCTCTGGTCATCCCCTGTGCTGTGTCCGCAGTCTCTGGTCATCCCCTGTACTGTGTCCGCAGTCTCTGGTCATCCCCTGTATTGTGTCCGCAGTCTCTGGTCATCTCCTGTACTGTGCCCGCAGTCTCTGGTCATCCCCTGTGCTGTGTCTGCAGTCTCTGGTCATCCCCTGTACTGTGTCCGCAGTCTCTGGTCATCCCCTGTGCTGTGTCTGCAGTCTTTGGTCATCCCCTGTACTGTGTCCGCAGTCTCTGGTCATCCCCTGTACTGTGTCCGCAGTCTCTGGTCATCTCCTGTACTATGTCTGCAGTCCATTGGTTCAGAATATTTTTTTTCTTGTTTTTCTCCTCTAAAACCTAGGTGCGTCTTATGGTCAGGTGCGTCTTATGGAGCGAAAAATACGGTAACTATAATCAGGGCAGAAAAGAAAGAGCAAAAAAAAAGCAGCTGATGCACCAAAAAAGGTAACCAAAAACAACCTCTACTAGTAACAACGTTACTAACAATTTTACAAATTACTAAAATGACAAGTTTTACAAATTATAAATTACTAAAATTACAACTTACTAAAATGACAAAATTCCTAAATTACTAGTTACTAAAAATCTCACATTTTTACAAAAGACTACAATTATAATTTCTACAAATGACTAAAATTAAAATTGACAAAAATTTTATTTTTTATAAATTGCTAAAATTACAAATTACTAAAACTACAAATTTTACAAAATTCCAAATGACTAAGATTACAAATGTCTAAAATTACACATTTTACAAATTACTAAAAATGACACATTTTACAAATTGCAAACTATTAAAATGAAATATATATTTCCAATTACTAAAATGACAAATTCTAGGTTTAAAACAACTAACTGGGGTTAACTACAAATGTTATTCTCTGATTTGTCTCTTTTATATGGCATCTTGCATACTGTACTGATGTTTGAGCATCAGCATTCTGGACGTAATTCCAGGTGTTTGTTTTGCCTGTATTGATTTGCACTAATACGCATTTCCATGCATAATACATTTCTAGGCAAAAACCACTGGCATTTGTGTTCATGCGTGCATTTGTGTGCAACGGCACAAAATACTGACAGGAATACAAATATTATTATTATATTTTTTACTTAAGAATATGCAGCGCTTGTTTGTACGTGCTTGTGTAAAGGCAAAGGGCTGCATTTTAGATCAGTAAAAAATATACTCTACTGAGCTTTTTCAAGCTGCAGTGTGTAACAGGCCTAAAGCTGCTAAAATCATGTTTCTGCTACAAACAGATTTGATGCTAAAAACATAACCGACCCAAAAAAAAAAAAAAAACTTAAAAAGTTGAAGATTTACATACAAACAAAACAAAATCAGCAACAACGAAAAAAAGGGTTCACTAAAAATGAAAAGCAGTAACCGTAATTTATGAATGAAAGCTACAATAGGACCATTGATTTATAAATGAAAGCAAACAGGACCCAATCAGTCAAACTGATAGTTCAGTCAGATTGCAGAGGAAGATGGGGCCAATCCCTATATACAGTTGTGCTCAAAAGTTTCCCTCCCCTGGCAGAAAATGTGAAATTTTGGCATTGGTATTGAAAATATGAGTGATCATGCCAAAAGATGCTCTTTTTTGAAGGATGATGATCATATGAAGCCATTTATTATCAAATAGTTGTTTGGCTCCTTTTTAAATCCTGATAACAGAAATCCCCCGAATGGCCCGGATCAGAAGTCTCCGCCCCCGGATCAGAAGTTTTCCTCCCCTGGAATGTTTGGCCTTGGTACAGACACACAAAGGTGACACACACAGGTTACAATGCTAATTAGAGGTTCATGTCCCACATCTGTGGCATTTTAAATTGCAATTAGTGTCAGTGTATAAATAGTCAATGAGTTTGTTAGCTCTTACCTGGAAGCACTGACTAGGCTAGATACTGAGCCACGGGGATCAGAAAAGAACTGTCAAAAGTCCTGCGTAACAAGGCAATGGAACTTTATAAAAATGGAAAAGGACATAAAAAGATGTCCAAAGCCTTGAATATGCCAATCAGTACTGTTAAATCACCTAATAAGAAGTGGACAGTTCAGGGGATCTCTTGATACCAAGCCAAGGTCAGGAAAGATTTCAGCCACAACTGCCAGAAGAATTGTTTGGGATTCAAAGAAAAACCCCTCAAGTAACCTCAAAAGAACAACAGGTTGCTCTGAAAAAGATGGTGTGGTTGTTTTTAAGGAGTACAATATATGGTGATACTTGAACAAAAATTAGCTATTTGGTCGAGGTGCCAGAAAGAAGCTTTTACTGCACCAATGCCACAAAAAATCCTGGTTACAATATGCCTGACAACACCTTGACATGCCTAACCGGGCCTCCTTGTGTCATTGGTGCAGTAAAGGCTTCTTTCTGGCACCGCCACCATGCAGCTCATTTTTGTTCAGTGTGTCATCATATTGTGCTCCTTCAAAACAACCACACTGTCTTTTTCCAGAGCAGCCTGGATTTTTCTTGTGGTTACCTTTGGTTTCCCTTTGTATCCCGAACAATTCTTCTGGCAGTTGTGGCTGCAATCTTTCTTGGTCTACCTGACCTTGGCTTGGTATCAAGAGATCCCCGAACTTTCCACTTCTTAATAGGTGATCTAACAGTACTGATTGGCATATTCAAGGCTTTGGACATCTTTATACGTCCTTTTCCATCTTTATAAAGTTCCATTACCTTGTTACGCAGGACTTTTGACAGTTCTTTTCTGATCCCCATGGCTCACTATCTAGCCCAGTCAGTGCTTCCATGTAAGATCTAAAAAACTCATTGACTATTTATACACTGACACTAATTGCAATTTAAAAAGCCACAGATGTGGGACATTAACCTCTAATTGACACTTTAACCCGTGTGTGTGCCACCTTGTGTGTCTGTACCAAGGCCAAACATTCCAGAGGGAAACTTCTGATTCAGGCCATTTGGGTGATTTCTGTTATTATGATTTTAAAAGGAGCCTGTGAGGGATTAGCTCACTATCGGGTTGTGCTTGACCCCCTGGATGGATCAGAACACCATAAAAAGAGGCTCAGCACGACAGCAGGTACTTGGTGAATAAGTTTTGTGCTTTTATTTACAAAGTCCAGTGAACACACGGTGCATAAAAAAAAAAACAGCAAAACAACCAAAACAGAAAATAAAGCCTGGCCACACTGGGCTACTAACTACAACACACAGCTTTCCTATCTAGCGGTCTGTATGCAGCCTACCACTGCTCAGACCCAGGGTGTTCACACAGTTCCAAGATCACAGAGATTGTTTCTCACCATAGGTTGGTTTGGTTGCTCCCCAGTCTGTCTTACACAGCCAACTGGTTCCAGGATGGAGCAATCTCCCTATGCAGCCTGGGAGTTTTATAGAGCCCAGAGCCCTTAATGCACTACACCTGAGCTAATTATCCACAGTGAGCCACACAGGCACACCACACAGCACAACAGGAGAAACAGTCAGTGTAGAGCATAAACCTGGGACAAATATATCTCCCATCCTGGACACATCCCCTAGTTCTTCCTGACCTCCTCTCACAGAGCCGAACAACTATTTGATAATAAATGGCTTCATATGATCATCATCCTTCAATAAAAGCAGACAGAAAACTCCTCCTGCAAGCTTTAACCAGTGCTCTGCTGGACACTGATAGAAGTCACAAGACTGCTCTAACAGCTGATGAGAAAATGTATTTAGCAGTTTATATTTACTACAATACAATAATTGCATTTCCATGTTGTGTGTACTGCGGGAGACCGGGTATAGTGAATGCAGGATCCGGGGAGACCGGATATAGTGAATGCAGGATCCCGCGGAGAGCGGATATAGTGAATGCAGGGTCCAGGGAGAATGGATATAATGAATGCAGGGTCCAGGGAGACCGGATATAGTGAATGCAGGGTCCAGGGAGACTGGATATAGTGAATGCAGGGTCCGGGGAGAGCGATATAATGAATGCAGGGTCCTGGAGATCAGATATAGTGAATGCAGGTCCTGGAAGATCAGATATAGTGAATGCAGGGTCCGGGGAGACCAGATATAGTGAATGCGGGGCCTGGGGAGAGCAGATATGGTGAATGCGGGGTCCGCGGAGAGCGGATATAGTGAATGCAGGGTCCAGGGAGACTGGATATAGTGAATGCAGGGTCCGGGGAGAGCGGATATAGTGAATGCGGGGGGCCGGGGAGACCAGATATAGTGAATGCAGGGTCCGAGGAGAGCGGATATAGTGAATGCGGGGTCTGCGGAGAGCGGATATAGTGAATGCAGGGTCCAGGGAGACTGGATATAGTGAATGCAGGGTCCGGGGAGAGCGGATATAGTGAATGCAGGGTCCTGGGAGACCAGATATAGTGAATGCAGGGTCCTGGAAGATCAGATATAGTGAATGCAGAGTCCGGGGAGAGCGGATATAGTGAATGCAGGGTCCCGGGGAGAGCAGATATAGTGAATGCGGGTCTGCGGAGAGCGGATATAGTGAATGCAGGGTCCAGGGAGACTGGATATAGTGAATGCAGGGTCCGGGGAGAGCGGATATAGTGAATGCAGGGTCCTGGGAGACCAGATATAGTGAATGCAGGGTCCTGGAGATCAGATATAGTGAATGCAGAGTCCGGGGAGAGCGGATATAGTGAATGCAGGGTCCTGGGAGAGACCAGATATAGTGAATGCAGGGTCCTGGGAAGATCAGATATAGTGAATGCAGGGTCCGGGGAGAGCGGATATAGTGAATGCGGGGGCTGGGGAGACCAGATATAGTGAATGCAGGGTCTGAGGAGAGCGGATATAGTGAATGCGGGGTCTGCGGAGAGCGGATATAGTGAATGCAGGGTCCAGGGAGACCGGATATAGTGAATGCAGGGTCCGGGGAGACCGGGTATAGTGAATGCAGGGTCCGCGAAGACCAGATATAGTGAATGCAGGGTCCGGGGAGAGCGGATATAGTGAATGCAGGGTCCGGGGAGACCGGATATAGTGAATGCTGGGTTCCGGGGAGAGCGGATATAGTGAATGCGGGGTCCGGGGAGAGCGGATATAGTGAATGCAGGGTCCGAGGAGAGCGAATATAGTGAATGAAGGGTGCGGGGAAACTAGAAATAGTGAATGCAGCGTCCTGAGAGACCAGATATAGTGAATGCAGGGTTCGGGGAGACCGGATATAGTGAATGCAGGGTCCTGGGAGACCAGATATAGTGAATGCAGGGTTCTGGGAGACCAGATATAGTGAATGCAGGGTCCGGGGAGACCAGATATAGTGAATGCAGGGTCCTGGGAGACCAGATATAGTGAATGCAGGGTCCGGGGAGACCGATATAGTGAATGCGGGTTTCGGGGAGAGCGGATATAGTGAATGCCAGGTCCAGGGTGAATGCGTGGTCCGGGAGAGCGGATATAGTGAATGCAGGGTCCGGGGAGAGCGGATATAGTGAATGCGGGGTCCGGGGAGACCGGATATAGTGAATGCAGGGTCCAGGGAGAGCGGATATAGTGAATGCAGGGTCCGGGGAGACCGGATATAGTGAATGCAGGTTCGGGGAGACCGATATAGTGAATGCAGGGTCCTGGGAGACCAGATATAGTGAATGCAGGGTTCTGGGGAGACCAGATATAGTGAATGCAGGGTCCGGGAGAGCGGATATAGTGAATGCAGGGTCCTGGGAGACCAGATATAGTGAATGCAGGGTCCAGGGAGACCGGATATAGTGAATGCGGGTTCGGGGAGAGCGGATATAGTGAATGCAGGGTCCAGAAGACCAGATATAGTGAATGCAGGGTCCGGGGAGAGCGGATATAGTGAATGCAGGGTCCGGGAGACCGATATAGTGAATGCAGGGTCCGGGGAGACCGGATATAGTGAATGCAGGGTCCGGGAGAGCGGATATAGTGAATGCAGGGTCCAGGGAGGGATAGTGAATGCAGGGTCCGGGGAGACCGGGTATAGTGAATGCAGGGTCCGGGAAGACCAGATATAGTGAATGCAGGGTCCGGGGAGAGCGGATATAGTGAATGCTGGGTTCTGGGGAGAGCGGATATAGTGAATGCAGGGTCCGGGGAGAGCGGATATAGTGAATGCAGGGTCCGAGGAGAGCGGATATAGTGAATGAAGGGTGCGGGGAAACTAGAAATAGTGAATGCAGGGTCCTGGGGAGACCGATATAGTGAATGCAGGGTCCTGGGAGACCAGATATAGTGAATGCAGGGTTCTGGGAGACCAGATATAGTGAATGCAGGGTCCGGGGAGACCAGATATAGTGAATGCAGGGTCCGGGGAGACCAGATATAGTGAATGCAGGGTCCTGGGAGACCAGATATAGTGAATGCAGGGTCCGGGAGACCGGATATAGTGAATGCAGGGCCCGGGGAGAGCGGATATAGTGAATGCAGGGTCCGGGGGAGACCGGATATAGTGAATGCAGGGTCCAGGGAGACCGATATAGTGAATGCGTGGTCCGGGGAGAGCGGATATAGTGAATGCAGGGTCCAGGGAGACCGGATATAGTGAATGCAGGGTCCAGGGAGACCAGGATATAGTGAATGCAGGGTCCGGGGAGACCGGATATAGTGAATGCAGGGTCCGGGAGACCAGATATAGTGAATGCGGGGTCCACGGGAGAGCGACCGATATAGTGAATGCAGGGTCCAGGAGACCGGATATAGTGAATGCAGGGTCCAGGGAGACCAGATATAGTGAATGCAGGGTCCAGGGTAGACCAGATATAGTGAATGCAGGGTCCGGGGAGACCAGATATACTGAATGCAGGGTCCTGGGTTAGTAACACTTTAAGGACCAGACTTTTTTTGACACTTTTTGTTCACATGTAATGATTATTATTTTTTTTTGCTAGAAAATTTCTTAGAACCCCAAACTTTATATATTTTTCAAGAGAATAACTTGGTGGGTTTTGCAATTTTATATGTCACACAGTATCTGTGTAGCATTATTTAAAACCAAATTTTTTGAGAAAAATACACTTTTTTGAATGTTATTGCAAAAAAACCACAATACATAAAAGATGATGTTACGCTGAGTTAATAGACATCAAACATGTCATGCTTTGAAATTGTGCCCGCCCATACAGGTAGCCTTTACAGGTGACCACTTTAGATTTATAGAAGAGATCTGGTGCTAAAATTACTTCCTATGATATGACATTCGCAATGATACTTCACATGTGTGGGATTGTTGTTGTTTGCGTGTTCGCGGGACTGGTGCATCCATTCTCCATTGCACACAAGCACAGGAGCACTTTAATTTTTTTTTTATTCTGTCACTGTCACAGGACCGATCCGTTGTTTGATTAGATCCGTGACTAGCCTGTGGCAGTGCTGGCTAGTCTACTGGGACTGCCGGTGGGATGGGAGATCCCCTTAAAGCATTGGACCCACAGGTCAGGTGCAATGCTTTGGCCGATCATAGCGCATGATGACGTCACAAGGGGGTGGGTGACCACGCCGCCTTGTGACATCATCACAGTATTTAAGAACTGTCACCGCAGCACATCTGTCAAATGACGGGAGCCAGTGTTGAGAGCGGAGAGGTTTTTTTTTTCTTTTTTCAGGTCGACAGTGGCAGTGAGCATTGTGATTGATGTTGGATCTACTTCGGGGGCATTTTTTTTTAATTTTTGTTTTTAATAAAGGACTTGCCAAGGACTGTCTTTTTTACACTACACTTCTTTTTGTGAATGAGTAGTGGTACCATGTACCCAGGGGCGTACTGACCATTTGGAAACTCGGGCACTGCCCGAGGGCCCAGGGTCAGTAGGGGGCCCCATGAGATGCCCCTGGTACCTTTTTCATAGGCTTTTTTGAGTTTGGGCAAGGACACAGGGGCCCCATGATCCCCTATTGCCCGAGGGCCCCATGAGTTGTCAGTCCGCCCCTGCATGTACCCCATACTCAGTCATATTAGGGGGGGAATCTGAGGGCCATGGTGGGCTTCCAGATTCTGATAAGCCCCCCCTAGCAGATCCCCACAACCACTGGCAATGGTTGTGAGGAAGAGGCCAATGTCCCCATTAAAATGGGGACAAGGTAATTTTGGTAGGGGGAGCTCCTCCTGCCCCAAAGCAGCCCCCCATGTTTAGGGCATGTGGCCTGTATTGTTCAGTAGGGGAGGGGGATTGCTTGCTCGTCCCCCCCTTTCCTGACCTGCCAGTTGCATGTTCAGATAATGGTCTAGTATGGATTTTGGGCTTAGGGGTTCCCCTTAACATTCATACCAGACCTGAAGGGCTGGGGGGGGGACACCATGCGTTTTTTAACAAATGTTTAAATTGCCGGGCAATTCCTGCAATTGTTTTTACAATCAGCTGTCAGAAGCGAACCCGCTTAGCAAAGGCGTCCCTAGGGTTGGTGTCACCCGGTGTGGTAACACTTGGTGACACCCCCTCCAATGATCCCCGCAGAATGGATCGGATCTGCAGATTGAGCATAATAGATTGGACTCTGATCCATTATGCTCAATCCGCAGGTCTGATCCATCCTTCGGGGATCGTCGCCTTGCTTTACAACTTACCTTTTCGTGGAGCGGGACTGGTGTCACTCCGTGCGGTCGGTGTCCGCACTCCCTGCACCTGCCTTGGAGTGCCACTGCCGCTTAGTGAATTGTCCCTGTTCAAAGTTTGCGGTCGAACTTGTGTTAGGTTCGAATGTTCGACCACAAACCTAAGGGGAGTGTTCGACCCATCACTATTAGGGTATATGAAAGACTACCAGAGAAAAGACAGCAACACAAAAGGGGACAAAGTAGTGATCATGAAAAAGGTTCTGGGTATGAAAGTGATTAACTTACCCTGTATATCATCCACAGGTGGAATTCCCAGGATATAATCCTCCCTTATACCATGCAGAGAGGCTTGACCGTGGGGAGTATGACCCCAGAACTGAGTAAGTCATTCATTTTTAGCATTTTATCTCTCCCATTTACACACATTTTGGTAAATTCAGAAGAAAATTAATTCTCTCTTTCTATTGAGATCAATAGGGACAGACAGAAATTTGACAGAATGAAAAGCATAAAGGTTTTAAATGAACATTATATGATAAGAGACACAAAGCAAATTGCTGAAAAGAATACAATAATCTAAATATCCAAAGCATACACTAATATTAAGAATATATAGCAGGAGAAAAATATAGAGAATTTAGCCAGCGTACAAGACTTCATGAAATATGAATAATATGACACAAGGCACACTGAAATATTAGTATCCATAAACACTATACAGCAGGGGTGCTCAAACCGTGGCCCACGGGCCACATGAGACCCTCGGAGTCCTCTGACCTCAAACTAGGGAAGCGCACGCCTGGGATTGGCAAACCCATTGACCGTGATCTGGGCTTGCCGACTCACCATTCTAGAGGGCATCGAGCCGGCAGTGGAGGAAGCAGGTGGCCATGGAGGGAGCAGTAATGCCAGCTCCTGTTCCAGGCGGAGGGAGACCAAGTGCACTTTGGGATCTTTCTAGCATCCTGTAGATGAGAGGAATGCCAGCAGAAGCTGGAAGATGGAAAGAAGGTCCGTATATTTAATACCACATTAATTACGCTTTTGCTATGGGCATATCAGCACTTATCAAAGGGTTAACAAACTATTAGGCTGCTTTCACACTGATCTGTGGGTGCAGCGCAGTGCACCTTCGGCTTTCCTGCAGGTTAGCTGAGCTGAGCCATAGACTTCTGTTATTACCTACCGGTGTCATGCTATGGCAAAATGCTGCTAAACCTACAGGAAAGCTGAAGGTGCACTACCAGGGGCGGACGGAAAAATCATGGGGCCCCCGAGCAATAGGGGATCATGGGGCCCTGTGTCCTTGCCCAAACTCAAAAAGCCTATGAAAAAGGTACCAGAGGCATCTCATGGGGCCTCCTACTGACCCCGGACCCTCGGGCAGTGCCCGAGTTTCCAAATGGTCAGTCCGCCACTGTGCACTACAGTAAACCACAGCACATCAGTGTGAAAGCAGACTTTTAGGGGGCTCAGGACAGTAAGGGCTTGTTTAAATTTGCAATTTGGGGGTTTTAAAAACCCCACAGATTAAATGCCCCCCCCCAACCACTGGTGTAGTGTCTGGGGTCACATTGGCGACCCCGTCCCATGCTCCAAGGGGCCCATGCGGTCTCCCTGTCACATTCTGTTTTATACTTGGTCAGGAGGGATGGCAGGGGTGGTATACACAGGAACCAATCCTTTCCATTTTCCTCCTGCAACCGCCAAAAGCCATCATCTCCTTCTCTTCCTCCCTCCCTCTGGCATTCAGCGGCTGCAGGAGAAAAATGTTCATCATGCTATTCAAAATAAAAAATGTAAATTCTGAATCAGTGGCCCTTGTTTTTCAAAAGTTTGAGCACCCTTGCTATACAGTATATACACTATATGGCCTAACATTGTTGACCATCACACCCAATCATGGCCAATGGTATGCTGACTTCCCCCTCTAAGTTATCCAGGTGTTTCCAGTGAAGGGTACTGGTAATACAACAGCATACAAGGACATTGTAGACAATTGTGTTCTTCTACTCTTGTGGTAACAGTTCAGTGAAGGCCTTTTCCTGTTCCAGCATGACTGTGCCCCTGTGTGCACAGCCAGCTCCTTAAAGACATGGCTTGACCAGTTTGTTGTGAGGAACTCTCGTGGCCTGACTTCAACCCTACTGAACACCATTGGAATGAACTGAAAAACCAATTGTGGGTCAAGTCTTCTCATACAACATCAGTAAATGACCAAAAAATGCTCTTTTGGTTGCATTAGTACAAATTCCCACAGACACACTCCAAAGTCTTATAGAAATCTTCCCGGAAAATGAAAGCTGTTGGTGCAAAGGAGGACCGACTCCATAAAAATGCCTATGGTTTCAGAATGGGGTTTCCAACAAGCCAATACAGGTGTGGAGTTCATATGTCTGCACACTTTTGGGCATAGAGCTTATTTCACATGTAGTTTTACCATGACCCGAATGGTGATAAAATATACAAAATAAATGCTGTACTCACAAATCCATACAGCGCTAAATACAATATGGACACCTGCTGTGCTGTCTGCATTCATATATTGAGGAATGGTGAATTTATTTCTCCATATAATTAACAGAGGGCATCACACAGCAAATTATTAGTTAGAATGTCTCAGAATAATTATATAGATGAAGATTCAAGAGTTCTTTTCCTGTGTACAGCCTCTGCACTTAACCTGTGTTCTCTTTTTATCCCTTGTGAATCCAGATGGAGCAGAAGAGCCGTAAGTACAATGTTATAGATGGCCTCTATGACTTCCGAAGCTGCTGTGGCACCTATACAGTCAAGGATGGTTTGCCCCTGTAAGTACAATATGTTTTATGCTGCCTTCTGTCATTTAGGGCAGATCTGTATCTGCCCCATTCACTGACCTCCCTGAGGAGTATCTGGTGGACCCCCTGACCTCATATACTGTACAGCAGGGGCGTACTGACCATTCGGAAACTCGGTCACTAAGGGGCCCCATGAGATGCCCCTGGTACCTTTCATAGGCTTTTTTGGATGTGGTTTGAGTGTGGGCGAGGGCACAAGGGCCCCATGATCCCCTATTGCCCGGGGGCCCCATATGTTTTCAGTCCGCCACTGCTGTACAGTATGTAAAAATGATAAATGCAAAAAAAGATGAAAGTGACATTTGTTGATGTGGATTGTACAGAGCCCAAGAGACGGCAGGCACTAGTCAGAGCAAAGCAGAGATGGCAGGCACTAGTCAGAGCAAACCACTCACCCACTTGTGACTAGTACTCAAGATGCCTCCAAACCAGGGGCGGACTGACAACTCATGGGGCCCCCAGGCAATAGGGGATCATGGGGCCCCTATGTTCTTGCCCAAACTCAAAAAGCCAATGAAAAAGGTACCAGGGGCATCTCATGGGGCCCCCTACTAACCCCCCGGGCCCTCGGGCAGTGCCTGAGTTTCCAAATGGTCTGTCCGCCCCTGCTCCAAACTAAAGACAAGTTCTTCAGAGAAGAAGATTACTTTTGGGTTTGCTACTTACAATCATTGTAATAGTGGCTTCACCCTTAATCAACAGTGTACCAGGGTTTTTATTACTGTCCACTGACCACCAACGTCATAGGGACTTTGGCACTGTCAATGTCAAACAATATACCAGGGCTTAGTCAATGACCACCAATGTCATGGAGCCATCATCACTATCCACTCATTACTAATCTAATTGTGATGTCTCCACTGATCACCAATAAGACTTTGCAACTGACCATCAAGGTAATGGGGGGCATAGTTACTGACCACTAATGTAATGGAGGCTTCACCACTTACCTCCAATGTAACAAGGGCTTCACTACTGACAATCAATGTAATGGGTGTTTTGTTACTGATCATCAATAAAAAGAGAGGACTTCAATGCTGATCAGCAATATTATCGGCTTTGCCATGGACTACCAATATGAAAAGGGTTTTGCCACTGTTCGCCAATGTTATCAGGGCTTTGCCACAAACCACCAATATGTAGGAGGCTTCACCAATGACCACCAATATAACAAGGGCTACCAAAATGACAACTAACTTAAAGGGACTTCCCCTTTACAATGATGGTTCATGTGGAAGCCATCTACAAAAAGGGAGCTTCGCCATTGAGCATGTAAAGGAGACTTTGCTGCTGACAAGGGACTATGTCATTACCACAAAACCTAAATGAACCTTCACCATTTACCATCAAAGTAACGTGGGTTTTGCCACCTACTACCATTGTAATGGGGATCTTTATTCTGACACCAGTATAATGGGCCACTTTGCAATGTTTGTGTCTCACGTTAACATTCTGTTATGGGGCCCTATGATTTGTAGATATGCTTGTGATCAGAACTGATATTTCAATATTGTTTTTTCTCTATTTATAGATAGCCTCCCTCAGCATGTCACACGGTTCCACTGATGGCTGAGCCTCTTCAGAGGGTTTTTGAAATTCTTTCTGTCCTTATAACAGAGAATTAGTGGCAGATAATTCCTTCACTTGCAGTAGACCAGAGTCGAGGGAGCAGAGGTAGCCGCCATGATGGTTTATATGCATTATCTTCCTGAAGAATAGTCCTGATATGAGTTTTCCTCTAGCTTCCTCAGAGTATAAATGATGGCTTATATGGCCCAGTGATATGAATTAAAAAGTCTTTGTTGCTCAAAAGAAGCCCACAAACTTCCCTAATGCTGGAATTCATATGTAGAGTTCTCTCTGGTGTAGTAACTGGATAAGGATTTTCCTCTGCCCTCATCACTAGAATGATAACAACAGGACCAAGTACAGTCTGTGCTTAAAAAGGAAATCTTGTCACATTATGCAGAAACCCAATGGGACGAACTGGACTGAGAGGAATCGGGAATATGCGTCGGTTTGGGCCAAACCATTCTTTGCACCCTGTACTTACACGGTGAGCAGCAATAATGTTTATTTTATTATACCCTTTTCTGTACAGTTGATGACTAGATGTGCATCTCAGAACTGAGAAATGAGCAGGACAGTACAGAGGATTGAATAGGAAAACACAGAGAGGATTGAGTAGGGTGTAATAGTACAACACAGGGGGCTGAGCAGGAGCTCACAGGTGGTACAGCAGACCAGCACATAGGGCTGAGCAGGAGCTCACAGGTGGTAGAGCAGAACAGCACAGAGGGCTGAGCAGGAGCTCACAGGTAGTACAGCAGACCAGCACATAGGGCTGAGCAGGAGCTCACAGGTGGTAGAGCAGAACAGCACAGAGGGCTGAGCAGGAGCTCACAGGTGGTAGAGCAGAACAGCACAGAGGGCTGAGCAGGAGCTCACAGGTGGTAGAGCAGAACAGCACAGAGGACTGAGCAGGAGCTCACAGGTGGTAGAGCAGAACAGCACAGAGGCTGAGCAGGAGCTCACAGGTGGTAGAGCAGACCAGCACAGAGGGCAGAGCAGCACAGTACAGAAGGCAGAGTAGACAGTACAGAAGACACAGCAGGACAGTACAATCGATAGAGCAGACAGTATAGAGGACACAGCAGGACAGCACAAAGGCAGAGTAGACAGTACAGAGGACACTACATAACAGTACAGTAGGTGGAGCAGAAAGTACAGGGGACACAGTAGGACAGTACAATTGATGGAGCAGACAGTACAAGAGACACAGCAGGACAGCACAGAGGGCAGAGCAAACAGTAAAAGGGGCACAATAGTAAGCAGGAGTAAAAGTGAGAGCTAAAAATGAGCTGCTGTACACCGAAAGGCACCAATAACCTCCTCCAATAACCTCCATTTTGTGCTGTGTACTACTCAGCCCTCTGTGCTGTTCTGCTTTGTCCTCAATACTGTCTACTTTGCCTTCTGTGCTTTCCTGCTCTGCTACCTGTGCTAACCTGCTGCGTCCCTTGTACTGATAATAATAACAAAGGTGCAGAGCTAAAACCTCAATAAATAATGTATGATAATATAAAGTGCAAATGCTTATAACCTGGGAAATTGCTCTGTCATACAAGGTATGTCAAAAAAATATATAACAGTAATGCACATATACAGTATTCCCGATTGCAGGAGAAATGCATAAATAAATAAATGAAGTGACATTAGTGCAAACGTACATCCACAATAGTGACTGTTGGTGCTAAAGTGACAAAGTCTATATAGAAAATTCATAGGAAGTGAAGCTTCAAATCAAGTGATCCACTGTGCGTCTTCTGGTGATGAAATAATATAATTACACACTAACCAGATACATAATTCCATCATGCATTTGAGATAATACAACATCTCATTGGTTCAGTAGGATCCTCTTATGGGCACATCTATCCCTTCTGGGCTTCCATCTGGATCATCAGATTGGATACAGCACCTCTCAACTCTGGGATACAGCACTTTCCCTGTGGGCTCTGTGGGTGGTGGACTCAACAAGAGTCCCAAGAAAGGATGCCAAAATGGTGTAATATCGTTTCAAAAGGGGTCCTGCATGTGTCTCGGCGGAGTGATGTCTGGACGCTGCAGCTCTTCCCTTACGTGTTTCGTGCTAAAGCATGTATTCATAGGGAGTGTGCGTGCGAGTGTCAGACGTCTGGTGTGTTCAATTTACAGCCTGCAAATGGCGCGCGTGTTATCGCATCCGCCATCTTGCGGGCTAATTTGCGCATGCGCGGTGTGACCTGCGCCATAATGTCCGCTGTCTCGCGCGTGCGCGCCGTTAATCGGCGCCATTTTGTTGTAGTCACAGCCATCTCATGTAGCGATCCCAGATGCGCACGCATATGGGAGTTCTGGCTATGGATGACACTATATGCATTAGCCTATGATCATCAGGGAATTATGAATCAAATTTATTATTGTATATAGATATTTCTATGTATGAGCAACCTGAATTGCCAAACAAAAAGGGGGTGATACTATATATACCAGTGATGGCGAACCTTTTTGAGCCCGAGTGCCCAAACTGCAACCCAAAACCAACTTATTTCTTTCAAAGTGCCAACACTGCAATGAAAGCTGAATATCGAGCTTTTGGTTTAGAAAAAACAACTCGTACAGTAGTGCAAACTAATTAACAGTACAGGGATGACCAGAGACTGCGGACACAGTACAGGGATGACCAGAGACTGCGGACACAGTACAAGGATGACCAGAGACTGCGGACACAGTACAGGGATGACCAGAGACTGCGGACACAGTACAGGGATGACCAGAGACTGCGGACACAGTACAGGGATGACCAGAGACTGCGGACAGTACAGGGGATGACCAGAGACTGCGGACACAGTACAGGGATGACCAGAGACTGCGGACACAGTACAAGGATGACGAGAGACTGCGGACACAGTACAGGGATGACCGGAGACTGCGGACACAGTACAGGAGATGACCAGAGACTGCGGACAGTACAGGGACGACCAGAGACTGCGGACAGTAAAGGGACGACCAGAGACTGCTGACACAGTACAGGGATGACCAGAGACTGCAGACACAGTACAGGGATGACCAGAGACTGCGGACAGTACAGGGATGACCAGAGACTGCGGACACAGTACAGGGATGACCAGAGACTGCGGACACAGTACAGGAGATGACCAGAGACTGCGGACAGTACAGGGATGACCAGAGACTGCGGACACAGTACAGGAGATGACCAGAGACTGCGGACACAGTACAGGGATGACCAGAGACTGCGGACAGTACAGGGATGACAGAGACTGCGGACACAGTACAGGAGATGACCAGAGACTGCGGACAGTACAGGGATGACCAGAGACTGCGGACACAGTACAGGAGATGACCAGAGACTGCGGACACAGTACAAGGATGACCAGAGACTGCGGACAGTACAGGGATGACCAGAGACTGCGGACACAGTACAGGGATGACCAGAGACTGCGGACACAGTACAAGGATGACCAGAGACTGCGGACACAGTACAGGGATGACCAGAGACTGCGGACACAGTACAGGGATGACCAGAGACTGCGGACACAGTACAGGGATGACCAGAGACTGCGGACAGTACAGGGATGACCAGAGACTGCGGACACAGTACAGGGATGACCAGAGACTGCGGACACAGTACAAGGATGACGAGAGACTGCGGACACAGTACAGGGATGACCGAGACTGCGGACACAGTACAGGAGATGACCAGAGACTGCGGACAGTACAGGGACGACCAGAGACTGCGGACAGTAAAGGGACGACCAGAGACTGCTGACACAGTACAGGGATGACCAGAGACTGCAGACACAGTACAGGGATGACCAGAGACTGCGGACAGTACAGGGATGACCAGAGACTGCGGACACAGTACAGGGATGACCAGAGACTGCGGACACAGTACAGGAGATGACCAGAGACTGCGGACAGTACAGGGATGACCAGAGACTGCGGACACAGTACAGGAGATGACCAGAGACTGCGGACACAGTACAGGGATGACCAGAGACTGCGGACAGTACAGGGATGACCAGAGACTGCGGACACAGTACAGGAGATGACCAGAGACTGCGGACAGTACAGGGATGACCAGAGACTGCGGACACAGTACAGGAGATGACCAGAGACTGCGGACACAGTACAAGGATGACCAGAGACTGCGGACAGTACAGGGATGACCAGAGACTGCGGACACAGTACAGGAGATGACCAGAGACTGCGGACACAGTACAGGGATGACCAGAGACTGCGGACAGTACAGGGATGACCAGAGACTGCGGACACAGTACAGGAGATGACCAGAGACTGCGGACAGTACAGGGATGACCAGAGACTGCGGACACAGTACAGGAGATGACCAGAGACTGCGGACACAGTACAGGGATGACCAGAGACTGCGGACACAGTACAGGAGATGACCAGAGACTGCGGACACAGTACAGGAGATGACCAGAGACTGCGGACACAGTACAGGAGATGACCAGAGACTGCGGACACAGTACAGGAGATGACCAGAAACTGCGACACAGTACAGGAGATGACCAGAGACTGCGGACAGTACAGGGATGACCAGAGACTGCGGACAGTACAGGGATGACCAGAGACTGCGGACACAGTACAGGAGATGACCAGAGACTGCGGACACAGTACAGGGATGACCAGAGACTGCAGACACAGTACAGGGATGACCAGAGACTGCGGACAGTACAGGGATGACCAGAGACTGCGGACACAGTACAGGGATGACCAGAGACTGCAGACACAGTACAGGGATGACCAGAGACTGCAACACAGTACAGGGATGACCAGAGACTGCAGACACAGTACAGGGATGACCAGAGACTGCGGACAGTACAGGGATGACCAGAGACTGCGGACAGTACAGGGATGACCAGAGACTGCGGACAGTACAGGGATGACCAGAGACTGCGGACACAGTACAGGGATGACCAGAGACTGCGGACACAGTACAGGAGATGACCAGAGACTGCGGACAGTACAGGAGATGACCAGAGACTGCGGACACAGTACAGGGATGACCAGAGACTGCGGACACAGTACAGGGATGACCAGAGACTGCGGACAGTACAGGAGATGACCAGAGACTGCGGACACAGTACAGGAGATGACCAGAGACTGCGGACACAGTACAGGAGATGACCAGAGACTGCGGACACAGTACAGGGAGATGACCAGAGACTGCGGACACAGTACAGGAGATGACCAGAGACTGCGAACAGTACAGGAGATGACCAGAGACTGCGGACAGTACAGGGATGACCAGAGACTGCGGACAGTACAGGGATGACCAGAGACTGCGGACACAGTACAGGGATGACCAGAGACTGCGGACACAGTACAGGGATGACCAGAGACTGCGGACAGTACAGGGATGACCAGAGACTGCGGACACAGTACAGGAATGACCAGAGACTGCGGACACAGTACAGGGATGACCAGAGACTGCAGACACAGTACAGGGATGACCAGAGACTGCGGACAGTACAGGGATGACCAGAGACTGCGGACACAGTACAGGGATGACCAGAGACTGCGGACACAGTACAGGAGATGACCAGAGACTGCGGACAGTACAGGATGACCAGAGACTGCGGACACAGTACAGGAGATGACCAGAGACTGCGGACACAGTACAGAGATGACCAGAGACTGCGGACACAGTACAGGGATGACCAGAGACTGCGGACAGTACAGGAGATGACCAGAGACTGCGGACAGTACAGGGATGACCAGAGACTGCGGACACAGTACAGGAGATGACCAGAGACTGCGGACACAGTACAGGAGATACCAGAGACTGCGGACACAGTACAGGAGATGACCAGAGACTGCGAACAGTACAGGAGATGACCAGAAACTGCGGACAGTACAGGAGATGACCAGAGACTGCGGACAGTACAGGGATGACCAGAGACTGCGGACACAGTACAGGGATGACCAGAGACTGCGGACAGTACAGGGATGACCAGAGACTGCGGACACAGTACAGGAGATGACCAGAGACTGCGGACACAGTACAGGGATGACCAGTGACTGCGGACAGTACAGGGATGACCAGAGACTGCGGACAAGTACAGGAGATGACCAGAGACTGCGGACAGTACAGGGATGACCAGAGACTGCGGACATAGTACAGTAATGACCAGTGACTGCGGACAGTACAGGGATGACCAGAGACTGCGGACAGTACAGGGATGACCAGAGACTGCGGACACAGTACAGGGATGACCAGAGACTGCGGACAGTACAGGGATGACCAGAGACTGCGGACACAGTACAGGAGATGACCAGAGACTGCGGACACAGTACAGGGATGACCAGTGACTGTGGACAGTACAGGGATGACCAGAGACTGCGGAAAGTACAGGGATGACGAGAGACTGCGGACATAGTACAGTAATGACCAGAGACTGCGGACACAGTACAGGGATGACCAGAGACTGCGGACATAGTACAGGGATGACCAGAGACTGCGGACACAGTACAGGGATGATGACCAGAGACTGCGGACAGTACAGGGATGACCAGAGACTGCGGACACAGTACAGCTAGAACAGGGAGAACCATCATTTTTTTGCTAATAAAGATTAATATAATAAATTATATATAAAATAAATTAATATAAAGGGATAAAAACATTAAATTAAATTCATAAGTCCAGTGACAAAAAAAAAGTCAAGTGATAAAAAATTGAAAAAGTCCCAAAAAAATATATATATATTTAACAGTCCCCGTGACAAAAATAAATCAATTTATAATTATCATTGGATTCTTCCGTGTTACTGATACCCTTCACCATCCACCAGTGCAGAAATCAACATTAACCGCACTCACCAGATATTAGTAAGGGACACACTGCACCAACCTTTCAGGAATATTAAGGGCTCCTGGACCCCCTTTACTTTTGTGAGATCTCCAAATGCTGTTTCCTCTTATATTTGGGTACCTCTTCTGCTTACTCCTCTCACCGGAATCCCCAAAATGACCGTGAATCAACAGTACACAGAAAAAAGAAAAGACCATAGCGTGATGACCGTAGTAATCTCTCCTCCAAATAATCTCACCAGACCACTCACATTCTTTTGCGGGATATAGAGCCCGCCTTTTATTCAAAACAACAATGATTTTTCTTCCAAAATGATCCACTTTTCACACAGTACACCGACTTGACTTTAACTGCGGAGACCCCACAGTCTGTGTGTGAGCCCAGGATGGCAGACCTCAGCTACAGACTCATCAGTACAGGCTACCAGAGACTGGACCAGTTACAGGGATAAAACCCCTTGGAACTGCACACACGCACACATCGGGATGACATCGAGACTGCGGAACAGTGCAGCTGACCACCTCACTGCGGACAGTACAAGATGACCAGAGGAGACTGACAGTACAGGGAAAACCAGGACAACCGGACCAGTGAACTCAACGCGAACTGCCAGTAAACCACAATGTTCCAGGACTGCACTCCCCCCACAGTTTAGGCAGGATCACTTAGACTCAAAACCAGTACAGGAATGACCATTATTCTCACTGCCAACAGTACCGGAGATACAAGAAACTTCCCCCACATCACCATCCAAACCCACTCACATCAGTACAAAACATCACACCCCATTACATTCAGACACCAAAAATCACTTCTGATGACCAGAGACTCCATTTATCAACCCAGGAGATGACCCCTTCTGAGACTGACCCACATTAGTAAAATGACCAAAAACCCCGGAACATCCCCCCCTTTTCTTCAACCCTCCACAAGACTGCTGAATACCAGTCTCCATGACCCCCACTGCGGGGACACAAGGATGACCTTCACAGTACACTCCACCATGACTCTTAAACTGCGGACATTCAAATACAGGAATGACCAGTGACTACTCACAATTCTGTTCAAACAGTGACTTGCAAACAACCCACCCCATACCTCCAAGACCCCCATGGACCCCACCCAAACCCCTTTGAAGAGCACAATTATTACAGCTTAAGGGGATCCCCAAGACCCTTTAACCATAAAACCACCAAAAGAAAACAAACCTGCGACAACAGGCATGAACCATTCACCACCATAAAAAAATCATAAGACTGCGGACCCAGTACAACAAAAAACCATTACAAAAATACTTAATTAAAAAATAACCAAAAATTAAAAAACCTAAACCCCCCCCCTACAACAAAAAAACAGATAATGACCAAAAAAATGAAAATTAAAAATAAAAATAAAAATAATATAAACAAACAAATAAAAACCAGTGTCAAATCCCAATAATATTCAAATAAAATAAAAAAACCATATAAAAATAAAGAAATATAATAAATTTATAAAAAAATAAATATAAAAATAAAAATAAATAAATAAAAAATAAAAATAAAAAAAATCAAGTCAAAAATCAAAATAAAAATAAATCCCAAATAAAAAAAAAAAAAAAACTAAAATAAAAAAAGGTTGATAAAAAAAAATAAAAATCCAAAAGATAAAAATAAAAAAATAAAAAAGTAAAAAAAAAAAATATAAAAAACTCCAATATTATAAAAAAAATTTCAAATAAAAGAAATAACCTGACCCCCAAAACGCGCTTTCACCCCCTGATATAGCAACGCATATAAAACAATTCTTCCACAGGATCCAATTTTAACCTATAAAATCCTACAAAAAAATAAATTAAAATAAGGAAAAATATAAAGAAGTCATAGCAGCTAAAAAATCAATCTCTCCTAAAAAACCTCCTAAAAAAACATTCTAATTCAATAGATAAAATCCCCCTTTATTCGTTGAACCCCCCCTCTTCAAAATGATCACCTTTTCACCCTCAACCAACCACTAAGATACCCCAACATTCTTTAGTGTTTAAAGCACCGGCAGTTTTTTTTCTCCCGCTAATCTAATCTGGCCAAAACCCCTGGAACAAAAACTCATCATACCATCTGAAACCCACAATTCACCAACAAAAAATCATTAAAACTTTCACCCCACCCACATTTATCAATCGCAATTCCAGTCGGGTTGTCCATCCCACTCTTTAATCTGGATACAAAAAACACAATGTCCAACCGCAATTTTACACACCCCCTGTTGGGGGTCCCTTTAAACAAGGTTAAACCATTTTTCCCTAATAAATTACATCTAATTAAAACATTAAAATTTTAATCCTAAGTCTTCACCCAACACAAATAAAACTATTAATCCATTTTTGAAATATTAAAATAAACCATAAAAATTCATACTAAAGGGTTCTAATAAAACAACAGCCTTAAAACTACCAAATATAAATCCCCACCTAAAAATAAAATATAACCTGTGTATCCACCAAATCCTTCAACCCCCATAAATATAAACCCAAATAAAAATTACAATTTTTAAGATAAAAATAAACAATACGTTAAATCATAAATTAACCGGTGTCAAAGAATTTACCCCTATAATAAATTGTATAAAAATATTCATCCAAAAAAATTCCATTTTTTTATTAACCCCAAAACAATAACCTAACCCCCTTTATTTTCCACCAAATATTAAAAATTAGAATAAATAAATGAATATCTCATGATACCATCATGAACACGCACTCGGACTTATTGGATATTACCAATTCCAAAAAGCAATTTATATCTTATTTTACATTCAAACCCATTAGGATACATGTTCCTAAAATCCACTATTTCATTTTGGGACTCCCCATTTACCTCCTCTCCAAGGGGCTTCTACTCTATCTTTCCACAAAATTTCAACGATGCCGGATCTCTGTTATGATACCTTCTAAAATGATATGATAAAACTATGATGTTTGAATCCCTTCTTTTATGTTCCAATATGTTCTCCCATTCTGGTGGCAAGTTTCCTAGTTGTTCTCCCTATATCTGGAGATTTACAAGAGCACTCCAGCAGATAGGTAACATGCGTACTATCACATGATATAAATTTATTAATCTTATGGGATCCTCCATTATAACAGGATTGAAAATCCTTGTATTGCTTCTTTCTATCCCCTTTCAGGGTTCTACAAGCCAAACACCTCCCACACTTGAAAAAACCAGCCCTATCCAAAAAAGTAACCAATTTCTTAGGTACATCTGGAACATTTTTAACAAGCCTAGACCTTAAAGTAGATGGTTTTCTATATATAAACAGGGGTTTACTAGGTAACACTTTCCCAAGGGTTTCATCCCTCATTAAAATTGACCAATATTTTTTAATAATGTTTTCAACTAATTTGTAATGCTTAGAATATCCTGTGATGAAAGCCACATCTCCCAACTTCTTTTTACTTTCTTTTTTCTTTAGAAGTTCATCTCTACTGATCTTTCTAACCTGTTCCAATGAAACCGCCAGATTTTCTTCTCCATAGCCTTTCTCCCTAAACCTTTGCAACAACACCTCAGACTGTTCCAAAAAAACACCTTCATCATCACAATTACGTTTGATCCTAATAAGCTGACTCTTAGGGATGGATTTTAGCCAATTTTTATGGTGGCAACTAAAACTTGGGATATATCCATTCCTATCTACTTGCTTGAAATATATCTTGGTATAAAAACCTGTCATCTTTTTCTTGTAAATTGTCAGATCCAAAAATCCACTCCCTCCTCACTAATATTTTTAGTAAATGATATGTTAAAAGAATTAATCCCCATTTCTTGGATAAACTCCTCCAGTGTCTCTCTTGTACCTTTCCAAATTATAATAATGTCATCGATAAATCTTCTATACACTAGCAACTCTGTAGTTCTTTTCTTGAAAATGGCTTCACTTTCCCACCTACTCATGAACAAGTTTGCCACCGATGGTGCATACTTGGCCCCCATGGCCACACCCCTTGCTTGCCTATAATATTTCCCAGAGTACCAAAAGTAATTATGTGACATAGCTAAATTTAAACTATTAAGTAAAAATTCAGTTTGCTGTGATTTTAAACCTGCTTTTGCCTCCAAGGCCCATTTAACTGCTCCCAATGCATCCGCATGCCTTATATTAGTGTACAGGGAATTGACATCCACACTAGCCATCACACATCTCCCTCTTCCCTAATTCCCCTAATCAGATTAATCAAATCACCACTATCCCTCAGGTACGCTGGAAACATGGGAACTAGAGGTTGCAGAAACTTATCCACATATTCACCCAATCTACAGAACAATGAATCTATCCCACTAATAATGGGTCTCCCGGGAGGTTTTTTAAGATCTTTGTGGATTTTTGGTAATTGGTAGATCACAGGTGTTATTGGAGCAGAAGGTACCAGATATTTAATCTCTTTTTTGTTAAGTATTCCTCTTTTACCCCCTTCTTTAACATGTTTTACTAACAGATTCTTATATTTAATAATGGGGTTACCCCTTAACAACTCATATGTTTCAACATCATCTACCAATCTACTTAGTTCTGTATAATAATCTACCTTGTTTAGTACCACCAGGCCACCACCCTTGTCGGCTGGCCTTATAACAATATTTTTATTTTCCTCCAGTCTTTTTATACCAGTTTCTAAATCATGTTTCTTCCTCATAAAGGGAATGGTTAATTCCTCCAGATCATGTTCCACCATTTTTTTAAATGTTTCTACACAACAATTATTAGAGATTTTCGGATTAAACACCGATTTATTCCTCAACTGTGTATGCAGAAAATAATCATCTCCCTTTACACTGTTATACTCAAAATTAGTTTTATTCGCCCAATATTTCTTTAAATTTATTTTTCCTTACAAACTTATGTATATCTATATAAGTTTCCAGTTTATTAAGTTTTTTGTCCGGTGCCTATTTCAATCCTAATGCTAAAACTTTTACCTCTTCTTCATTTAAAACAGAATCACTCAAATTGAAGATCCCTTGATTTAAGTTGACCTCTTTCTTTTTCTTTTTCCTTTTCCCCCCTCTACATCCCCTCCTCCTCTTGGCCAATAGGGGTCTTGTTGGTTCATAGGAGGTCTCCACCCTCCCCCCCCCCCCTCCTGGGTGGATAAAAAGGTCCTCCTCTTCCCCTCATCTGGAATGACCCTTTTCCTCCTCCCCCTCTCCATGGGGGTCCCCCATACCCCCACCCCCTCTGAAAATCCTCCCTCATTGGAGGGTAACCATATTCCTGAGGTGCTAGGGTGCCCCAATTGTTAAAAGGCTCAAACCTGTTAAATACTGGCACATTATATTTTGGTGTCCCATTTTGTTCCTTATTTCTCATAGGGGATTTTCTTTTATCCTGAGGGGATATATCCCGCAAAAGAATGTGAGTGGTCTGGAGAGATTATTTGGAGGAGAGATTACTACGGTATCACGCTATGGTCTTTTCTTTTTCCTGATTTTCTTTGGGGGATTCGGTGAGAGGAGTAAGCAGAAGAGGTACCCAAATATAAGAGGAAACAGCATTTGGAGGTCTCACAAAAGTAAAGGGGGTCCAGGAGCCGTTAATATTCCTGAAAGGCGTGTGACTTACTAATATCTGGTGAGTGCGGTTAATGTTGATTTCTGCACTGGTGGATGGTGAAGGGATCAGTACAGGGATGACCAGAGACTGCGGACACAGTACAGGGATGACCAGAGACTGCGGACACAGTACAGGAGATGACCAGAGACTGCGGACACAGTACAGGGATGACCAGAGACTGCGGACACAGTACAGGGATGACCAGAGACTGCGGACAGTACAGGAGATGACCAGAGACTGCGGACAGTACAGGAGATGACCAGAGACTGCGGACACAGTACAGGAAATGACCAGAGACTGCGGACACAGTACAGGAGATGACCAGAGACTGCGAACAGTACAGGAGATGACCAGAGACTGCGGACAGTACAGGAGATGACCAGAGACTGCGGACAGTACAGGGATGACCAGAGACTGCGGACACAGTACAGGGATGACCAGAGACTGCGCGACAGTACAGGGATGACCAGAGACTGCGGACACAGTACAGGAGATGACCAGAGACTGCGGACACAGTACAGGCGGACAGACCAGACCAGAGACTGACTGCGGACAGTACAGGGATGACCAGAGACTGCGGAAAGTACAGGAGATGACCAGAGACTGCGGACAGTACAGGGATGACCAGAGACTGCGGACACAGTACAGGGATGACCAGAGACTGCGGACACAGTACAGGGATGACCAGAGACTGCGGACAGTACAGGGATGACCAGTACAGACCAGAGACGCGGACAGTACAGGGATGACCAGAGACTGCGGACAGTACAGGGATGACCAGAGACTGCGGACACAGTACAGGGATGACCAGAGACTGCGGACACAGTACAGGGATGACCAGAGACTGCGGACACAGTAGGACTGCGCGGACAGTACAGGGATGACCAGAGCGGACTGCGGACACAGACACAGTACAGGGATGACCAGAGACTGCGGACAGTACAGGGATGACCAGAGACTGCGGACAGTACAGGGATGACCAGAGACTGCGGACAGTACAGGGATGACCAGAGACTGCGGACACAGTACAGGGATGACCAGAGACTGCGGACCAGTACGGGATGACCAGAGACTGCGGACAGTACAGGAGATGACCAGAGACTGCGGACACAGTACAGTACAGGGATGACCAGAGACTGCGGACACAGTACAGGAGATGACCAGAGACTGCGGACAGTACAGGGATGACCAGAGACTGCGGACCAGGGATGACAGAGGCGGATGACCAGAGACGCGGACACAGTACAGGGATGACCAGAGACTGACACAGTACAGGAGAGAGACTGACACAGCGCGCGGACAGCACAGGGATGACCAGAGACTGCGGACAGTACAGGGATGACCAGAGACTGCGGACAGCACAGGGATGCCAGAGACAGCGGACAGTACAGGAGATGACCAGAGACTGCGGACAGTACAGGGGATGACCAGAGACTGCGGACAGCACAGGGATGACCAGAGACTGCGGACAGCACAGGGATGACCAGCACAGGGATGACCAGAGACTGCGGACAGTACAGAGATGACTGCTGACCTTTGGGGAGGGAGGGGGAGGGTACCTGAATTTGACAGGTACCCGCTCTTACTTCCGCAGAGTTTTTTTTTTTTTATCTTACCTGTCCTTTATCCAGCCGCGCGCTGTCTTCCCGGCTTCTGTAGTGTGGGCGCTCGTCGGAGAGCCGGATGCCCACTGCGCATGCGCGAGAAGCGCTGCGCTTTGTGATTGGTCCGGCGGCTTCGGGATCTGTCATGTGTCCCAGGTACCGCCTTACCATTCACAAAGAGCACTGCTTCTTGTGCATGCGCACTTGGGACCCGGCTGTCACGCACACTACAGCCGGGAAGACAGAGCACCGCTGGATTCTCCTGGCGTGCCCACAGATAAGGCTCGGCGTGCCGGCTGTGGCACGCGTGCCACGGGTTCGCCATCACTGCTATATACCTTATAAATCCATTAGTAATATGCTATATTTCCTCCCATATAGGCGAAAACTCCTGCGCATGCGCAGTACCCTGCACCTCGTATACATACTCAATCAAAACACTATTATTATGAGTATGTATTTAAATCACAGGGAAATTGTAAATTATATCCCCAGAGTTGTGTAACTCCGAACAGAGAACAAGGGGAGGGGGAAATAACATGATGATCAGCAGTAATGTCCAAATATAGGTAATAATCATGATAATACATATAAAACTATAAAATATAAAATCATGGCCAGTAAAAATAGACATAATAATGATAAGATAAAAAAAAAATATTGTGATAAAGTACATATGTGAATAATAGTCATAAAAATCAAATAACATCAATAAAAATGAAAAGAATAAATAAGCAACATTACAGGAATTAGACAGAGCTCATATGATGAACTAATAGGATTGCGATGACCAAGTAAAAAAATCTCAATAAAAGTAAGTGTATATAGAGAGCCAGATAAACAAAATCCGAAAGGTACATACATTTATAAATAAGTGACTAAAATGAATAGACTAGTCATAAATCTAAAATTGACGCAGAATATAAAATGGTTAAAATAATTTTAACTATTGTCAATAAAACAGTTGATGTCGAACTCGACATTGAGTCCTCTTGGGTATAAGGTATCAAGTTCAAATATCCATTTTGATTCTTGTTGCAAAACCGTTCTCTTTTTATTCATACCTCTCCAGTGTGCTTTAATGATATCGATGCCTGCAAACTTTAGTGAGGAGGGGTCCTTGTTATGACAGAGACGGTAGTACTTGGATAGGGAATGTTCTTTATAGCCCTTTTTGATATTATTCACATGTTCCCTTAAGCGGTCCCTTAACTTTCTTGTGGTTCGACCCACATACTGTTTTTTGCAGGGACATTGGAGTAGGTACACTACGTGTTTACTATTGCATGTGATGAAGTTGTCAATGGTATATGTTCTACCTGTTGACGTGGAACTGAAAGTCTCTGTTCTCCTTTTTCTAGTTTTATTAGAGACAAATCACACATTTATTACAGGGAAAGACACACAGTGGATCACTTGCTTTGAAGCTTCACTTCCTATGAATTTGCTATATAGACTTTGTCACTTTAGCACCAACAGTCACTATTGTGGATGTACGTTTGCACTAATGTCACTTCATTTATTTATTTATGTATTTCTCCTGAAATTGGGAATATATGTGCATTACTGTTATATATTTTTTTGACATACCTCGTACGACAGAGCAATTTCCCAGGTTATAAGCATTTGCACTTTATATTATCATACATTATTTATTGAGGTTTTAGCGCTGCACCTTTGTTATTATTATCAGTACAAGGGGCACAGCAGGTTAGCACAGGTAGCAGAGCAGGAAAGCACAGAAGGCAAAGTAGACAGTATTGAGGACAAAGCAGAACAGCACTGAGGGCTGAGTAGTACAGCACAAAAGGCAGAGTAGACAGTAAAGAGGACACAGCAGAAGAGCATAGAAGACAGAGGAGACAGTACAGAGGACACAGCAGCACAGTACAGAGGACACAGTAGGGCAACACAGAGGACACAACAGGGCAACACAGAGGACACTACAGGACAGCACAGAAGACAGAGTAGACAGTACAGAGGACACAGCAGAACAGCACAGAGGGCTGGGTAGACAGTACAGAGGACACAGCAGGATAGCACAGCAGGACAGTACAAAGGACACAGCAGGACCGAGGACACAGCAGGATAGCACACAGGACATAACAGGACAGCACAGAAGACAGAGTAGACAGTACAGAGGACACAGCAGGACAGCACAGAGGGCTGGGTAGACAGTACAGAGGACACAGCAGGATAGCAAGACAGGACAGCACAAAGGACACAGCAGGACAGGACAGCAGGACAGACAGAGGACACAGCAGGACAGGACAGAGGACACAGCAGGATAGCACAGAGGACATAACAGGACAGCACATAGGGCTGGGTAGACAGTACAGAGGACAGAACAGCGCAATGTGACAGCATTTACTGACTGATTCATCTTTTGACTTAATTACTAGGTGTAGCACCGGCTCAGCCAGCGGCCCCAACCAGAAAGCATCCAAGAATATCCTGGAAGTTCTGGTAGTGAGGTGGAGAGGAAACGAGCTTTGGTCATTACCGGGGGTAAGGGAAAAAATAACAGTAATGATGGAGGGAAAATGTATACCAATGGGCTGTTTGGTCTTAGGTTGGTGTTTGAGCACTCGCGTTTACACAGAGTATTACATGTCATTCTGGGGAATTATGGCTGAACCTCCTGGATGACTGATGTTGGAGGGCATGTACTCTGCATTATGTACAGTTTTCTGGAATTTTTGCACCTGTCACGGAAACCACCGTGAATTGGGCTTCTGAAGTGGCCTGGGGGCCAGCCTCCTTCCCACCCACTATGAACCCAGGACTAGGGAGACCCCCTTCTTGGAGTTACAAAGAACCTTTTCCCCAAGAGAGTTATATCACTTCTCTGGGTACCTGGCTGGCCATGAATTATACCAGCTACACTTTCAATGCAATTAGGGCTGTAGGGACAGATTCTGTGAGCTGCTAGTGGAACTATTATTCTTCAGCAATGTCTTGTCTGGGCAGGGGGTGAATTCCATCACATGTAGGGTAAGAAACTTGATTTTCTGCTGCTAAAGGTTTCCTGGCATCAACTATTGTTTGCTGTAAGTAGGTTTTGGTGATAAACTCTTATTTTGTTTAATCACCTCCAGAGTCCAAACTACTAGGTGCCAGGAAGGAATCCATTGTTTTCTTGTGTTTGATTGTTTATTTGTTTATGTAATGCAATTCTCTCCTGGGATTTGTAATGTGTGCCATACCTGTCTAGGGGGAAGGTTTTGTGTATAAATGCTGTGCTGTTTGTTAATAAAGTCAATCCTGTTTTACTCCAACATTGGTTCTGTCTGATGCTTGGGGTAAAATTTCTATATTTGAGTTCCAGAGTGGATGAAGCTGTAGTTTGGTGGAGATACCCAGTCAGGGTGTCAGGCAGTCCATCACAGCATCCAAATGCTTTCCGGGTAAAACAAACTACCACATAAATTCTATGCTGCAGATGAAACAGATGGAATTGTAAAACTTTCTCATTCAATAAATCAGAAGCTCATGTCACTTCGGGAAAGCAATAGGGTTGATGAACCTCTTTGAATATGTGGCATACTCAGTGGTGTATTTAGATTTTGTGCTGCCCTAGACAACAAAAAAATGGGACCCCCCCTTCCTGCGAAGATAGCCTGACATTGACCAACAACACCCCTGTCCCCCCACACCCAGGTACCAGGGGCATCTCGTGGGGCCCCCAGTGCCCGAGTTCCCAAATGGTCAGTCCGCCCCTGGTCATATATCACAAGATGATCAAACGGTGATAGCTGTCACTCTGTGTGTATGTGTAAGACTGCCACAGCACTTCATTGCCAGCAAAAATACTCTGACCTATGAAGGCTGCCAGAGGACAAGCATGAGGAGAATACAAACACCCTTTGGAATTAATTTTTGAAAAAAATGTTTTAGTTTTAAATATATTAAAATTAATTAGACTGTATAGCCAAAAGTTTGTGAACACCTGGCCATCACACCTACTGTATATTAGCTTGTGGGAAATTCTCTTTCTAAAAACATGGGCATAAATACTGATTGCCCAATCCCCCTGCATTTGTGGTTATAATAGCTTCCATTCTTTGTGGCAGAATTTCCACAAGATTTTGAATTGTGTCTCTGGGAATTTATGTCCATTCAGCCAAAAGAGGAGGATGAGAAGACCCATTCCATTCTAGTTCGGGTCAGAGCTCTGTTGAGGCCATTTGAGTTCTTCCTTGCCACGCTGGTCAAATCATGTTTTCATGGAACTCACTTTATGCAAAGGGGCCAAGTCATGATATCACAGTCAGAAAAGTGCCTTCTGTGGCAGGCGCAGCACCCTTTGGTGCCTTGTGCGCTGTGGCATTAGAACAATTATGCAATTGCTGTTTCTTTGTTTGATTAGACTGACTTTACTCTAATTCCTCCAATGCCGCTCTATGGATGCAGTAGGTTTAAAGAGCACACCGAATACTTTAGTTAACTTCTTTAATAACTTCAATCTTCTTCATATAACACTTCTTACAATGGCTTGTATTGTTTATCTTACAGTGACTTATTTCTTTCGTATTACAATGGTTTAATTCGTATTACATTGGGTTGATTCGATAACTTATCTCGATAAATTCGATAGGTTCGATAGATTCGATTGGATTCGTTAGCTTATGTTGTTAGATTAATTCGTTAAATTCGGTGGAACTACAAGTAAACACACACACAACAGTTTTTACATACAGATCTACCTGCATTGCTAAACAACAGAGGAACACACAAGTGCATTAAATATCTATTTGGCCTTCTCTGTTTCCATAAAGCTTCTCTGACTGGAACTTTGTCTGTTTCCTCTTCTGTCTGGTGAGCAAGTGTCTCTAGAACAATCTAGCAGGGAGTTTTACACAGGCATAAATGTGAAACTGACTGGGATTGGTTAAGGCTCTGTACAGTGTGAGGCTGGCTGTGATTGGCTCAGCTCTATACTAACTCTTAAAGGCATATTTTCCTTTTCTGCTTCTGCTAACACAATAAATATATAAATGTCATATAACATTCAAAGACATAAATCACAGCAATGATTCTGCTTTTGGCTTTAACATATACACATATACACTGTACTGAGGTTATTGGCAGGTTTGGTATACACATATATGTGAACCATATTAGCAACCTAGGACTGGTCTTAGCTGGCCAGCTACACTCCCACCAAAATTTTTTTCATCAGTTTTCTCAACTCTCAAGTGTCTTTGTTACTCTCGAGCAGAACAACTAACTTTTTGTAATTGGACGTTCCAACTTGAGTGGAGTTGTGAGACGTTTTTCCCTTTTTGTCCAGTTTTGAGTCTCCCATTTGTAATAATACTCTTCTTACTAGTCCTTCTTCGTCCTTTCGAGCTTCTAGGACTTTGACCAATTTCCATTGACTTCTAGGTAAGTCGTCTTCCTTTACTAACACTATGTCATCAACATAAACATTTCTTCTAGGCGTTTGCCATTTACTTCTTAGTATGAGATGAGCTAAGTACTCCTTGCTCCATCTATTCCAAAACTGCTCTGATAGATATTGAACTCTTCACCATCTTTTCCTTGCGTATAAATCCTCTTTTGTGAAGTTGCCAAAGCGGTGGCTGTATATAATCAGCTTTAAGGTGAAGTAGATGGTTGGGAGTTAGAGGTTCCAAGCTTGTTGGGTCGTTGATGTTGTTGACTGTAAGTGGACGACTGTTAACAATAGACATTACTCATATAGATAGTGTCCTAAGTGAAGCATCATCTAATCTTCCGGCGTTCTTTTTCAAAACTGAACTTAGTACGTTTCTTACAGTTCTGATTTGCCTCTCCCAGACTCTGCCTGTATGGCTTGCATTTGGAGCATTCATGTGAAAATCACACTGTTTCTCTAACAAGTACTCAGTTACTTTTTCTTTATCAATTTCTTTTAGAGCCTTGTTCAATTCATTCTTTGCTCCAACAAAATTAGATCCTTGGTCAGATCTAAGTTCTCTGACAGTACCTCTAATGGCTATGAAACATCTTAAGGCGTTGATAAAGGCGTCGGTTGACATATCTTCCAACATTTCCAGGTTGAATTGCTCTGGAGCTTAGACACGTAAATATCAGTCCATATCTCTTGTACTCCTTGTGGTTTTGTTTGGTGATAAGTGGGCCGAAGCAATCCATTCCGCTATAAAGAAATGGTGGTGATGGGTTTACACGATCAGCTGGTAGATCAGCCATTCTTTGTTCTTCTGTAGGTCTACGTGTCTTCCTACAGATTACACATTTACTTATGTACTTCGCTATAACTTTGCTTCCTTTCACTATCCAGTAACCACCTTCTCTCAAACAGCTTTGAGTAAAGCTTCTTCCTTGATGCAAGGATTTGTTGTGTGGTAGTGATTGATAATCAATCTTGTGAAGGTAGAATTTTTGGGTAGAATTGCTGGATACTTAACTCTGTTAGGTAGCGATGCATTTTCCAGCTTCCCTCCCACCTTCAGTATACCATCCTGCAGAATAAGATTAAGCTTGTACAATGGGTGGTTGTTTGGAAGTCTCTTAGGTTCTTGACTAAATCTCTTCAACTCTTCACTGTAGAATCTTTGATGAATGAGTCTTACAACCGTTTCTTCAGCTTTCACTCTTTCCCTCTACATTCAACGATTCTTTCTTTCTGATTCCTTTTGCTAAGCGTTGAATTGAGCTACTATGTTTATGACTGTATTCCACTTTGAACATCTGGCTAGTCGTTCAAGTATGTCATCTTGACACTTGGCGGCAGTGCTCAATGTTTGAACTACCTTTACTTCTGGATCACCCATAGACAGTTCTGTATAACCTTCACTGGTTATGATTTCCTTTTCCCAAAGGAACTCTGGACCGGTGAACCAGTTTGAATTCTTCAGTTCTGTTACATTTAGGCCTCTTGAAGCATGATCTGCCGGGTTGTACTTTGTGTCAACATAGTGCCAATGTTCTGGATTCGTTGTTTTTCAAATGTTTTTAACTCTGTTAGCGACAAAGGTGTGGAATCTTCGAGCTTCATTGTTTATGTAACCTAGGACAACTTGTGAGTCTGTCCAAAAATGCTCTTCATCTATTTTCAATCCCAATTCTTCTTTCAAAAACTGACCTACTGATGCTGAAACGACGGCTGCCATTAGTTCGAGTCTTGGTATTGTCTGAATATTGTTTGGTGCGACTCTGGCCTTTCCCATAACTAGGGCACAGTGTATCTTTCCTTCTCCTATTGCTCTGATGTAGGAGCACTGACCATAACCATGACTACTGGCATCTGAAAAGTGATGAAGTTCTATTTTTTGTACTTTCCGAAATCAGGAGGTACAAAAACATCTGGGTATCCGAATTTTCTTTCAAATTTTGCAAGTCTCTTATCCAACTCTCCCACCTTGGCCTCAAGCCTGCAGGTATGGGTTTGTCCCATCCCAACTTCTGTCTGCATAATTCTTGCAATATTTCTTTTGCTCTGAGGATTACTGGTGCCAAGAATCCCAAACGGATCATATATTGAGGCTACTGCGGAAGAATGATACGTCTAGTTGGAACTTTCTCTTCCATGGATATTTCAAAGAAAAAATTGTTGTTTTCTACATTCCATCCCAATCCGAGTACATTCTGAACTGGAAGAGGATCATAGTTAAGATTCACATTCTTCATTGTTGATGCACATTCGGAGTCACTGATGGATTCTAGTACCTCTCTGTAATTTGAAATGAATTTGTGGAGATGCAGGTTTCCCTTTGCGCATAACTCTTGGCTCTCTCTCACCAATTGAATTGCCGATTTTGAGGATTCTAGGCTTATAAGACCATCATCTACATAAAAATTTTTTCTTCAAAAAATTTGCTACTGATGGACAATCCTTTTCATTCTGATTGGCCAGATACTTCATACCATAATTGGCACAACCTGGTGATGATGCTGCTCCAAACAAGTGTACTTTCATCCTGTATTCTGCTGGCTCTGTATCTGTATCTCCGTCTTCCCACCATAGGAACCTCAGGAAGTCTCTATCTTCTTTCTTCACATGAAATTGGTGCAACATCTTTTCAACGTCGCACATGACTGCTATGAGATACTTTCTGAATCTACAGAGTACTCCAGGTAAAGTTTTTGTAAGAATCTGGTCCCTTTAGTAGATGATCGTTCAATGCAACATCATTGTACCTTGCTGAGCAATCAAAAACTACTCTGATCTTATCCGGTTTCTTTGGGTGATAGACACCTTGATGTGGGATGTACCACACTTTCTCCTTTTTTAGGTTGACCATCAACTTTCTCTGCATGCCCTTCTTTGAGGATTTCTTTCATGAATTTCAAATAATCGTCTTTGAGTTTGGGATCTCTCTTCCCATCCTTTTCTTTAAGCTTTTCAATCTTGCCAGGGCAAGATCTCTGTTATTTGGCAGATGAGGTCGTTCTCTAAAAGGTAGGGGCATTTCAAGATAACCGTGTTGATTTTGCTGAATATTATCTTTTAGAACTTGTACAAACTTTATGTCCTCTTGGGATACACTCTTTTCATTAGAACTTACGTCTGCAAAGTCAGATTCTAGGATTTTGAGTACTTTCGCTGGACTTATAGCTGGTAACTCTTGACAGATATTCTATGACACAATCCTGTCACTTGTCCTGAATCTGCAATCTGTTGTTTTCCTCCAACAACACCCAATCCTAGATCAGTCTGGACTGCGTAGGGTTCACCCTTTCCTCCTGCGATTATCTTTCGTGGCACCAATGCCTCGGGACAGTCATAGCCTATCAAACAGTCCAACACCAAATTCCTTCAGCGGGGACATTTCGTGAGATATGACAGATAGTTGTTCCCATTTGTTGGCTGTTTCACAGGTAGGTATGCAATCTCGATCCAGAGGTATGTCGTCTTTTGTATAAGCTGGAGGTAGATCTAATATGCAGTTTGAGTGGAGTCCTCTAACTCTCAGTCCTTTGACTCTTTGACTGTTCATTAATGTGTCTCTTCCCGTCATTGTGGTGAGTTTGAGTTTCACTGGTTCTGTGGCCACTTGTAATTTCTTTCAGATTTCTTGATCAATGAAGGTGACGTCCACTCTGGGCATCCAGTAGTGCATAGGCGTATACCTTCTTGTTCTTCCTTTTAGGATTTGAAATACACACTCGTACAACCATTGACGTGCCATTGATTTCTCTTTCTCTCACTCTGCAAGAGAATACTGGATCGCTTTATTTTCTTCCTCAGTGTTCTTGGGCATTAAGGATTTCTCTTTCTTTGGACGTTCTTCAATGTAGTGGTGTAGGATTTGGCATCCTTTACAAACGCTGCAAGTGGCCTTTTTCTTGCATTCTTTAGTAATATGGCCTTTTCTTAAACATCCAAAACACAGCTGATTATCAAACACAAACGTCTTCTTTTCATCTGTGAGACCTTCCCTTCAGTTGTTGGCACTTATGTATGGAGTGATTCTCTTCACAGAACATACACTTGAAGGTAGTCTGAAGACTTGTCGTTCAAACTCTTTACTGATCCCAGTAGTGATGTTGAACTTGCTCTCCTGGGCATCTGGACCTTTAGTAGCTGTGGTTGGTTGCAAAGCTAGTTGCTCTTGCACGTCTTATCTCTCTTGTAGGCCTTTCTTCTAAGGGTTTTTAAGACGTAAGATGCTGTTACTGGATTTAACGCTATTCGTGCTTCCTCATTGACCAAATTCAGAGAACGCTTTGAAACTTGGGAAGTTTTTTGCCTTGATCTAACTGTTTAGTCACATAGTGATTCCATCTAGAAGCCACTTGTTCTGGTAGCTTGGGCTAGCATCCTGTGGTTTTCTAGATAGTCGTTCAATACTTCTAGTCCTTGAACATGCGGGATAGCATTGCTGCATGCTTGCAGGAAGTCGCCATACTCTTGAAGCTTGAAGTGTTCTTTAGGACCTATTTTAGGCCAGTTTCGTATCAACTTCTCTCTGAAAGCTCTTTGTACTAAGAAGGGATGACCATATCTTGCATTTAATTTTCCCAAGCTTGCTTTGTAGGCTTCTTCATCTTTTCCTATAGAAGTTACCTTCAAGAACCTTTTTTGCTTCTCCGCCAGTATACCGCTGGAGGTAAAATAACTTGTCCACTGGAACGGGAGCAATGATGTTCAATGATCATTTCAAAACTTGCCTTCCACTCTATAAAACTTCAGTACGTCTCCGGAGAAATACAGTAGGTTCCGGAACAGAAGTCTAGTGAGAAATATTCTCTGAGGTTTCGGGTCAACAGTTGTAACATCCTCGTGACCACTTCCGTGACATATGGGAGTTGAATTATTTCTGGTTCTCTTTTTCCACTTTGTTCTGAATCATGGTGAGTCTCTCTTCTTTTCTCTATGAGCAAGGATGGAAGGACTATGACTTATTTCTTCACTACATGCTGGAGATTTCCTTCCATTTTCCTGGGCATAAGGGAAGAACGTAGGAGTCAGCTTCTCCACTTAGTACTGATTTGGATCTATGACTGCCCTGATTCGTATCCTCTTCGTGCACTCTGAGTCTGGCTTCTATCTGATAATCTTAACTTCCTTCTGCCTTTCCAGACTTTTCATTTCAGCTTCCATTTTTTATGGCTCTGAGCCTCCATTTTCAGCTTCCATTTTATGGCGTTGAGCCTCCATTTTTATGGTGCTGAGCTTCCATTTCGGCTTCCATTTTATGGCGCTGAGCCTCCATTTTATGGTGCTGAGCTTCCATTTCGGCTTCCATTTTATGGTTGCTGAGCTTCCATTTCCTGGCGCTGAGTGCCTCAATGGCAGATTCCATCTCAACTTCTGCTCTTTTGGCAGCGAGTTGTTCAGCTAATTCCTTTATTTTGGCTGACGTACTTGAGAACTCTGTTTAATGTGGCTTTTGCACTTCTGCTAGTGATGGAAGTCACACTTGAGATTTGTGGTTCCTCCTAAGGACCTAGCATAGTCTTTCATGAAGAGCTCATTCATTCCCTTTCGTGCCTTGGGACTTCATCATAAATTTGCTGCAGATGATAGTTCTCTCATAAGCTTCACTAAATCCCTAGTGACTGCGGTACATGTATCCATGTTCCTTACAATATCCTGGGAGGGTGTCAAAAACGACCGCAAGTTGACATATGGGTAGGTTTATTTACTAAAGCTGGAGAGTCCAAAATCAGACTCCCTCTGCATAGAAACCAATCAGCTTCTTAACCTCAGCTTGTTCAATGAAGCTTTGGCAATGAAACCTGGAAGCTGCTGGCTTGGTTTCTATGCAGAAGTGAGTCTGATTTTGCACTCTCCAGCTTTAGTAAATAAACCCCATGCTGTCATAAAGCTCTGACTCAGAATCTTCTACTGTCTCTATCATTTCACTCAAATTCTCCTTTATGCTTTCTTGTTTTAGCTTTCTCTGCGAATGTTTTTGATGTATGCTTTCCACCCTCTCATACATTCGGGTCGCGAGCGAACTTTTTTCCTTTCAGTGCTGCCTCTTGCTCCAAATTTTCTAGCACCTTTTTTGGGTCAGTTTTTAGTTCACCTGTTTTCAGCTATTATTTGTTTGGGGCGAGACTACCGTTTCATTGCACCTTTCAGATTCAGACGGGTTCTCTTGCTCTTCACCTTCTACCCATATCTATCATTGCATCCGCTAACAGTGGGGTCGCAATGCTAGGCTCAGCCATTTCTGAATGCTATAACAATTAATATGAAAAATAAGGACCTGTCACTTTAAATGCAATACTAACAAACGCAAGAATAAATGACTTTCACTTTACATGTAATAGCATTCAAAACACAGGCAATACATGACTTTCACTTTAAATACTTCAGAGTCATATACTATAACTGTCTCTCTTTGATTAAAAGTCTGTATTCTCGAGCACAAAAATGTCTCTTGCAGAAACCTATGTGCATAAAGTGAGTAAGATAAAGGAAAGCTCTGAACTTAATTGAAAAGCAGGGATACTGTGATCTGAAGGTTGCAGAAACAAACGTCAGTCCCCTTATAAGGAGACTTTTCTTTTCTTGATGCGGTGACCTTGCGATGCTCCATGCGTGACTTGCGATACTCCTGCGGTGACTTTGCGATGCTCTGCGGTGACTTTGTGATGCTCTTCTGCGGTAACTTGGACGATGCTCCTGCGGTGACTTTGCGATGCTCTGCGGTGACTTGCGATGCTCTGCTGCGGTGACTTTCGACTAGTATCGGTGAACTCTCCTGGATGCAACACGTGGTCTCTTGATGGATACGGTGCGGGGCACTCTAGCTCTGGGACTCTGGCCCTCCCCCATGCATCTCTTTCTCTCTCTAGGGGTGCAAGAGGTTTGGGGCGCTCTTTCTCTGACCTGTCTTGCCCTTGCCGTTATGCCACTTTAAAAAGAGTCCCGTCTGCAGTCCTGACTAATGTGCACGTGCTAAGGCCTTGTAACTGTTTGTTCCGCTGAGGTGTCTCCGCGTGGCGGTATATGCTGGTGTTCTGTTTCTCTAGTGTACTCTTTACTGTGCAAGTTGAGGCGCGCTGCTGCTTGACCTCTGAGGGTAATAGTTCCACTGTGGCAGAGGCGCAGCACCCTTTGGTGCCTTGTGCGCTGTGGCTATTAGAACAATTCTGCAAATTGCTGTTTCTCTTTTTTTTGATTAGACTGACTTTACTCAGTGTAATTCCTCCAATGCGCTCTATGGATGCAGGTAGGTTTAAAGAGCACACCGAATATTTTAGCTTAACTTCTTTAATAACTTCAATCTTCTTCATATAACACTGCTGACAATGGCTATGTTTCGTTTATCTTACAGTGACTTATTTCTTTCGTAGTTTACAATGGATTAATTCGTACAACATTGGGTTGATTCGATAGTTTATCTCGATAAATTCGATAGTGGGGTTCGATAGATTCATTAGGATTCGTTAGCTTATGTTGTTTTAGATAATTTGTTTTTTATTCGGTGGAACTACAAGTAAACACACACACACAACAGTTTTTACATACAGATCTACCTGCTTTGCTAAAAACAGAGGAACACACAAGTGCATTAAATACCTATTTGGCCTTCTCTGTTTCCATAAAAGGCTTCTTCTGACTGGAACTTTGTTTTCCTCCTCTGTCTGGTGAGCATGGTCTCTAGAACAATCTAGCAGGGAGTTTTACACAGGCATAAATGTGAAAACTGGCTGGGATTGGTTAAGGCTCTGTACAGTGTGAGGCTGTCTGTGATTGGCTCATCTTTAACTAACTCTTAAAGGCATATTTTCCTTTTCTGCTTCTGCTAACACAATGAATATATAAATGTCATATAACATTCAAAGACATAATTACAGCAATGATTCTGCTTTTCGGCTTTAACATATACACATATAACTGTACTGAGGTTATTGGCAGGTTTGGTATAGCACATATATGTGAACCAATTAGCAACCTAGGACTGGTCTTAGCTGGCCAGCTACATCTTCTGCAAACTATTGCAAGCACACAATTGTCTAAAATATCTTTGTATGGTGTAAATGGTAGGTCTGCTTAAGTGTATGTACTATGCTGCAGTCCACCTTTCCTGTAAATGCTAACCATTCCACTGCGGAGCATTCAGGGTAATATCTTTCTTCTGCTTTCTGGGAATAATTTTTCAGGGCATGCTGGATCCTGGACAGCAGATTCCCATTAGGTTTCAAGGCACTGCTAGAGCCATACAGACCCTGAGTGAATTTACTGGCATTGCTGGGCTCTGGGAACAGAGGTTGGATAGTTTGCTGATTACATTTTGTGCACCAAATCAGGTTAACATGCATTAGGACCCAACAACATATCTATCCATCTCTGATAGGACCTTCCACGGGTACCTGGATGATCCTCGAAATAACAGAACAATGCCTGGATAAGAGACCCTCTATTGCTGTCTACATCCACCTGACAAAAAGAAGAAAATTTGGACCAAACTCTTGCAGGTTCAAAGATAAGTTTTGTTTTATTATGTTAACACATTTCTTCTGACCAGTTGGCGTAACTAGAACGCTCAGGCCAGGTTCAATAAACCATGAAGGGCCCTCCCCTGACCAGGGCCCTACTTTCAAGCCCAGTGCAGAAACACCAGGGCCCTCGCAAGTCAACTTTGTGACCCGGAAAATTTAGCCCCTGGTGTCAGTAGTTTTTTTTTTTTTTTTGTTATTTTTTTTAAAATTTTTTAA
>CATNWA010000345.1:0-19988 GCA_951230385.1 Staurois parvus | reverse complement strand
AACCCTCCTTTATGAAACACTAAACTACTTTAGGAGCAAGAGCAGAACCCCTCCTTTATGAAACCCACTAAACTACTTTAGGAGCGGAACAGAACCCCTCCTTTATGAAACACTAAACTACTTTCAGTTTCACTACACGTGAGACGTCACCGTACCCAGAGAAAGCAATATCATAATATATCAAAGGTATATTGAAACGATATTACTCACCTGATTTTCGGAACCCACTTCGTGGTACCAGCTGTCTGTAAGGTATTCCCCCTTTCCTGGAATCCTTTATTCTTATTTTGCCACGCGGGCGGTTCTGGGTGTGGCACGGGCTCGATCGATCGGTCCAATCCAAGTAACCAAACACACAAGTAGGATACAGGAAGATTGCAAAGTTTATTACGTACATTTCAGTTTATAAAGGTATATTAAAAAACCACCAAACCCAATTATCCAATAGTAAGACAAAACCAAATTATCCAACTAGATTAAGACAAAACCTAAATTATCCAATGTAAGACAAAACCTAAGTAATTATCCTATAGGTAAAGTAAAACCTAACTATCCAATAGCAAAGCGTACCTTTTGTATTTTACCCAGGGGGGGGGGGGGGGGAGATACCAGACAAAGGTTCAACTTTCCTTAAACTGTTAAACCTGTTAACCTCAGTCAGTACCTTCTGGTCGTTTTGCCTGCTGTGGTTCCCAAGGGAATCTCCTTAATTTGAGCATCTATCTATGTTTTCTACGATATTTGCAGACACCTGCAGTCTAGCGTTTCGTCCTGTTACTTTGCGGTTGTACCTGTTTACATACAGACACATATTAAAATTTTCCATATAAGCTTGAAATAAATGCTGACATTTCATATAATCCTTTACTTAAGACATTCATAATTTCATCTACTTAAAACATCACTCTAACTCTTATCACAATGATGCATAATGAATACAAATTGGTATACCTGACTCAATAGACCTAGCTCTATGTTTCCCCACAGGGGGATCTGATCTCATGTATAATACATAAGGGGGGATGATGATTCTTCCATGATAATACATAAGGGGGGATGTGATCTCCATGTATAATACTTAAGGGGGGATTACGATCTCCATTGTTATAATACATAACACACCCCCCCCATCCCGGGGGGATATGACTCTCCATGTATAATACATAAGGGGGGGATTAATATTTGATCTCTCATGTATAAAAACATAAGGGGGGATATGAATCTCCATGTATAATACATAAGGGGGGGATATGGATCTCCATGTATAATACATAAAAACATAGGGGGGGATTATGATCACCATGTATAATACATAAGGGGGGATATGATCTATATGTATATTACACATTACGGGGGGGATGTGGATCTCCATGTATAATACATAAGGGGGGATGTGATCTCCATGTATATACAATAAGGGGGATATTGATCTCCATGTATAGTACATAAGGGGGGGATAGTGATCTCCATGTATAATACATAAGGGGGGTATATGATCTCCCATGTATAATACATAAGGGGGATATTTGATCTCCATGTATAATACATAAGGGGGATGTGATCTCCCAAGTATCATACATAAGGGGGGATATGATCTCCATTGTCTAATTACATAAGGGGGGATATGATCTCCATGTATAATACATAAGGGGGGATATGATCTCCATGTATAAATACATAAGGGGGGGCTTATGATCTCCATGTATAATACATAAGGGGGGGCATATGATCTCCATGTATAATACATAAGGGGGGATATGATCTCCATGTATAATACATAAGGGGGGGGATATGATCTCCATGTATAATACATAAGGGGGGATATGATCTCCATGTATAATACATAAGGGGGATATGATCTCCATGTATAATCATATAGGGGGGATATGATCACCATGTATAATACATAAGGGGGGATATGATCTCCATGTTTAATACATAAGGGGGATATGATCTCCATGTATAATACATAAGGGGGGATATGATCTCCATGTATAATACATAAGGGGGATATGATCTCCATGTATAATACATAAGGGGGTATTTGATCTCCATGTATCATACATAAGGGGGGATATGATCTCCATGTATAATACATAAGGGGGAGGGATATGATCTCCATGTATAATACATAAGGGGGATATGATCTCCATGTATAATACATAAGGGGGGATATGATCTCCATGTATAATACATAAGGGGGGTATTGAATCCCATGTATAATTACATAAGGGGGGGATATGATCTCCATGTATAATACATAAGGGGGGGATATGATCTCCATGTATAATACATAAGGGGGGGATATGATCTCCATGTATAATACATAAGGGGGGGATCTCCATGTATTAATACATAAGGGGGGGATATGATCTCATGTATAATACATAAGGGGGGATATGATCTCCATGTATAATACATAAGGGGGGATATGATTCTCCATGTATAATAAGGGGGGATATGATCTCCATGTATAATACATAAGGGGGGGATATGATCTCCATGTATAAAATACATAAGGGGGATATGATCTCCATGTATAATACATAAGGGGGGATATGATCTCCATGTTAAATACATAAGGGGGGATTATGATCTCCATGTATAATACATAAGGGGGGATATGATCTCCATGTATAAATACATCAGTGGGTCATATAGTGAACTCGGTGTAGTTATTCCCCTGAGGTCATCACAGAGGACAAGGGGGCGCTCTTTACGTCTGGAGGAAAAGAAATGTAATCTCCAAACACGGAAAGGTTTCTTCACAGTAAGAGCTGTGAGAATGTGGAATAGACTCCCTCAGAGTTGGTTGTGGCCAGCTCAGTGGATTGCTGTAGGAAAGTCCTGGATTCTTTCTTGGATACACAGAATATAACTGGATATAACATTTATAGGGAAAGTTGATCCCAGGGAATATCCGATTGCCTCTCGGGGGATCAGGAAGGAATTTTTCCCTGCAGGAGCAATTGGATCGTGCTTTGCTGGTTTTTTTTGCCTTCCTCTGGATCATCTGTGGGTGTAGGATTATAACTTTTTTTTTTTTTTTTTATGGTTGAACTGGATGGACTTTTGTCTTTTTTCAGCCAGACTAACTATGTAACTATATTTATACTATGTTTACAATGTATTATATAATATATCCTGTATGTGTACAATGGATTATGTAATGTATCTTGTACGTATACAATGTATCCTTTTCTCCCTTCAAGAGGAGAAAACACTGGAACGGGCTGTACAGTGAAAGCCAATCAGAGGCTATCACAATGATCAGGTGATCAGAAACCAGACCTCCCGATTCCCAAATTGTTAGTACAAGACCTGGAGCTGTCACTAACAGCTTGGTCTCTACCCTAGAAGCACACTGTGCAGTGCTCTCTCAGCACAAACACAGCAGTACATGTATATACAGCCCCACGGATAAAGACCCCCCTCCATGAGGATGTATAAATGTGTAAGATCATCACAAAGTGGATAACAAAGCTTTCCCCAATATTGTAATAGCAGAAGAAACTGTGAAGGGATGGACGCTGCTCAATGACCCCAGGAGTCCAATGTTAAGGAATGGCCTCAGCTGCCTTTCTGGCCACGCCCTCTGATGCATTTTGCCCCACCCACTGGGGTCTTGGTCACAGCCTCTGTGACCAAGCCCCAGGTGGGCAGGCGAAACACATCAGAGGGCGTGGCCAAAATGGAAGCTGAGGCCATTCCCTAACAGTGGACTCCTGGGGTCATTGAGTAGCGTCCATCCCTTCACTTGTATTGGCTGACACTGGAATCGCTCGGACTCATGCCCCCTCTTCTCACTTCCCGGTGGGGTGACCTTTTCCTTCCATCCACAGCTTGGAGCCCCGCGCCATAAGGTATACTTTTCACCAAGTACAGGAAACTGACAGAAGAGGCATGAAACACATTAATAATAAAAGTAGATGGACTTGTTTCAGGTCAGCGGGGATCAGAGCAAGCAGCAGGATCTGCTCAATCTTCTTGGTTTAGATCAGGGGTCTGCAAAACCCACTCTAAACAAGGGGCCAATTTAAACCTTCAGGGTTTAGCCAACTTTATGGTGTAGAAAAGGTCCTGGATGTTTAGGGGGAATAGTGCCACCATCTTGGTTCATGGAGTAGGAATAAGGTGCCCCATCATTGGTGTCAGTGGGAGGAATAGTGCCCCATCATTGGTGTCAGTGGGAGGAATAGTGTCCCCATCATTGGTGTCAGTGGGAGAATAGTGCCCCATCATTGGTGTCATGGGAGGAATAGTGCCCCATCATTGGTATCAGTGGGAGGAATAGTGCCAATCATTGGTGTCAGTGGGAGGAATAGTGCCCCATCATTGGTGTCAGTGGGAGGAATAGTGCCCCATCATTGGTGTCAGTGGGAGGAATAGTGCCCCCATCATTGGTATCAGTGGGAGGGAATAGTGCCCCATCATTGGTGTCAGTGGGAATTAGAATCATGTCAGCCCCTGATTGATGGTGTCAGTGGGAGGAAGAGCTCCTGATTGATGGTGTCAGTGGGAGGAATTGTAACTCATCATTGGTGTAATTGGGAGATATTGTGCCCCATCGTTCGTGTCATTGGAATAAATTGTGCCCTTCATTGGTGTCTATGGGGAGAATTATGCCCCAATTATTGGTATCACTGGGTGAAATAGTGCCTCAAGGTCAGATAAAAAGCAATCAAAGGGCCACATCTGGCCCCGGGGCCGCAGTTTGGAGACCACTGGTTTTAGATGAGTACCACAGACTCTATGCCTGCACCACTCTTTGTTAATACCCCCCCCCCCCACTGTGTCGGACAGATTGTTTTTTTATTTTTGTATTTTACAGCAGCAGCAATTATAGCTACAAATACCAGCGAGTTATAATGAGGACCAACAATGGGGCAGAAGGACAGAGCGCACTACACAGGCCCCTGGGGTTCTTAAATGAAGTGTTTTTGGCCGTGTGTAGCAATCAATTTCGTTGAGTGTCAGCTAATGGGTAGTAGACGCCAAACCACAAAATAACAAAATGTTTTTTCACAGCAGCCAACTTTAGAGTCTATGATGTGTCCAGGACTCCAGCACGGGATTTATGTTGTACATCGAAGATCCCGATCAGGTTTGTTCCATAAATATTACAGATCAGTTAATAACACGCTTGTTCCATCTTCATCTCCATAAACTGGGTTTATCTCCTGAAAATGAACACACGTGTTATTTGTTAAAGTCTCTTGTAACAGAACAGGGTACAAATAGATCTGGTAATCTGGATGGAGGCGTTTGTGTTTTTAATACTGCGCCATTTCTTGTCTGTATTGGCCTAAAGGTGCTGCCATCCTCTCTGCTTGTCAATAGTACAATATTGTTCACCTAACGAGGGGCGTTCAAGTCAATCCGGAACTTTTGAGTTATATAATAAAAGAACAAATTGGAACTGGTGGAAACTGCATTTTTTTTTTTTAAATACTCCCCTGCTACAATTATACCGATTTATCCCAGCGTGTAAACTATTGCCTTGACAAGCTTCGACATAGAAAAAGATTTGTCAGCCTGACCCCATCCTAGGGACAGCCAGGCTTCACCTTCCTCATCATTTGTTCCACAAACTTCACTCGTTCACACAGAAAGATTCGTCTTGTGCAATTTCAAGATCGATGATCCAGGACCCAGGCGTTCCACACGTGCTGAATGTACACGGGAATGACTGCAGTGGACTGGGAACCACCCCAAGCCCGGGATCATCACTGATGGACGGATGGCCATCTTTGAATGAACATTTACACCATTCAAAACTCTTACTGTCAGCTGAGGGTCTCATCATCGTACTGTGCACTGAAACGTCTCCGCGGTTTTTACCGCCTTCGTTCACAAGAATCACTGCACATGCTGTTCCATGCACTGCACTAACACTGTTGTCCGCCATCTTTATTAAACGCTCTCTGGACTGGCCCACGACCATGTTACGTCCAAGCCTATCATAACAGTCACACACTTGCCCACTGAAGTACTACTAGTAGTACCGCCAAAACTAGCATCCACATTATACTATACCTGGACAAGTGAAAAGAGTCTGGTTTGACTTCAATGTCCTTCGTAATAAGTGAGCAATTTTTTTTTTTCGTCGTTTAACCCACTTCAATACGGCACTTTTACCCCCGCTCCTGCCCCCTATCCAATTTTCAGCTATCAGCCACTCTCTATGCTATTTAATGACACTCTAGTCTGTGGTCATGACAAACATTTGTACCCATAGGAGAAATGGATTGGTTTTAAAAGCGGGGTTTTCTTCATCTTCTCTAATAAAAATTTTTGCAAAAATGAAATAGCTTTCATTCACAATGTTATTATGGGTAAAACTATCTTCTGCTACATATCATTTTTTAAGTGAAAACATAACCCAAGGCAGTGTTTACATATTTTTAAGCCTGCCAGGAAAGTTATAGAATCTTACAAACTGGTACGGGATTTAACATGTCTGAAACTAATCGGAAAAATGCGGAGTATAGGTGGCAAAAAGTTCATAAATCTCAGTGCAGCAAAATTAAAAGGTGAAACTAATATATGATACAGATACCGGACTTCCAATACATACAAAGGCTAATATAGTTCAATGCCGATGGTTTGTCAAATCATTGTGATGATATATGGGCTTATCAGCTCATCGAATACCCCCAAATCCACCAATCTCAGGAAAATGTGAAATTATTGTGGAAAAAGGGTGGAATATTCTCGGCTCAAGGTGTCCTCACTTAATCAGCTAATTAAGCCATTAACACCTGCAAAGGGTACCTGGAGACTTTAAATGAGTCCTCTTCAGATTCTGGTTCAGCTAAGGAATCACAAATCATGGGGGATAGGACTGCTGGATCCTGACACCATCATATGACAACCCTCCATAAGGAGGGACAAAGCCTCACAAGGAAATTGAAAAAGAATTTGGAATAGTGTCCCCAAAGGTGCTGTACTCAAAACACATTAATCAAGAAAGTTATGTCGGAAGGGAAAAGAAAAGTGTGGAAGAAAAAGGTGCACAAGCAGCAGGGATGACCACAGCCTGGAGAGGATTGTCAGGAAACAAGGACCATTCAAAAGTGTTGGGGACTTCACAAGGAGTGGACTGAGGACTGACGTCAGTGCATACAAGAGCCACCACCGATGTGGCACACATCCTGAATAATGGGCTTGAACCGGTTTTCTAGACCCTGGGCTTCAAATGTCAACGTATAAGAAAAAGTCGTCCTTACCTGGGCTAAAGAAAAACAGACCTGGTCTATTTCTCAGTGGTCCAAAGTCTACTTTTCTGATGAGAGCAACTTTTTGCATCTCATTGGAAACCAAGGACCCCGAGTAATGGAGGAAGAATGGAGAGGCCAACAAGGACCACAAGTATGGAGGAAGAATGGAGAGGCTCAAGGGACCCTGAGTAATAGAGGAAAAATTGAGAGGCCCAAGGGGACCACCGAAGTATGGAGGGAAAAAAGAATGGAGAGGCCCAAGGACCCTGAGTATGGAGAAAAGCAATGGAGAGGCCCAAGGACCCCCCAGTAGTATGGAGGAAGAATGGAGAGGCAACACACTGCAAATGCTTGAAGTCCAGGTGTGAAGTTCCATTCCCACAGTCTGTGTTGATTTAGGGAGCCACTGTCAATCCTGCTGGTGTTTGGTCCACAGTGCTTCATATAAGTCCGGTATTCTGACTCAGATTGTAGTGATAGCAGATTTATCCCTTATGTGAGACCTCTCCTGCCTAGCCTGTATAAAGCAGATATAATAAATCACTGTGGACAATGCTATCAGATAGCTGAACTCACCAATTACTGAGTTCATCCAGAAGTTGCTTTATTTCTGTACATGTGACAATCAGGATACAGCAGAATGAATGGTTTCCACGTATTATACGGTCAAAAGATGATACTTTCTGTAGCGTACCTATGAGAGTCTATCTCATGTGTGTCACTGTTACATTTTTGACTGTTAGCTGCATCCATGACACATAGAAGTGCTGTACTCAATGAAGAAGGGAGGAGCTTCATATTACAAAAGGAACTGTGTCATAGATCTCAGGGAGGCAACATGAAAAACAAGTGCATTACCAAATAAGGCCACAGGGATGGGCAGCATTTAACTAACTATAGAAATATCCATAGGAAATGGGATCACAAGAGATAAAAACTATATGAATTACTCATTGTTACATAACATAAATATTAACTGTGTAACAGCATACTCCCCGTCTGGCATTTGTAAATAGAGATGAGCGAATCGAAGTAGGTGAAGTGGAATTCGAGTCGAATATTGACGACATGTTTCTAACATGGCGGGCGGACATATTGCGGGGGCTTAGCGGGGGGAATGTTCCAAAGGCGCGGGAGGGACAATAGTTGTTGTTTCGTTGACCTCGTGAATGTCATTCCTGATAGAATGGACATGTGATCGTATTAGCCAACTCTACTCCCGTCCATGGATCAGACTCTTCTCCATCTGCGTTTGTCTCCCCAGACAGGATTATCTCTCGCCACAACAACAACGGAGGGAGGGGCGAACTCAAAGAGAGAGACAGTAAATTGACTCTGGAGGGAGGAGACAAAACGAAGAGAGTCTGATCCACGCGGACGGGAGTAGCTTACTTCACTCATCTATCATAAAGATCACAGGAAGATGACTCGACAACAACATTGTTAAAACTTTCTATTTGGAAATATGGGATACACGGGCCACAGTTATTATTTATGTTAATGTACATGAGAATTCATATAGTTTATTCTTTGTACCATTTCCTATGGATATTTCTATAGTTAGTTATTATGCTGCCATCCAGTGGCCTTATTTGGTAATGCACTTGTTTTTCATGTTGCCTCCCTGAGATCTATGACACAGTTCCTTTGTATATGAAGCTCCTCCCTTCTTCTTGAGTACAGCACTTCCTGTGTCATGGAGGCAGCTAACAGTCCAAATGTAACAGGGACACATGTATTCTGCATAGTACGCTACAGAAAGTATCATCTTTTGACCGTATAATACTGGAAACCATTCATTCTGCTGTATCCTGTTGTCACATGTACAGAATAAAGCAACTTCTGGATGAACACAGTATTGGTGAGTTCAGCTATCTGATAAGGATTGTCCACAGTGATTATATCTGCTTATACAGGCTAGGCAGAGAGGTCTCACAAGGGATAAATCGCTATCACAACAATCTGAGTCAGAATACCGGACTTAATGAAGCACAGTGGACCAACACCAGCAGATGACATGGCTCCCTAAATCAACACAGACTGTGGAAACTTCACACTGGACTTCAAGCATCTTGCAGTGTGTGCCTCTCCATTCTTCCTCCATACTCGGGGTCCTTGGGCCTCTCCATTCTTCCTCCATACTCAGGGTCCTTGGGCCTCTCCATTCTTCCTCCATACTCGGGGTCCTTGGGCCTCTCCATTTTTCCTCTATACTCAGGGTCCTTGAGCCTCTCCATTCTTCCTCCATACTTGTGGTCCTTGTGCCTCTCCATTCTTCCTCCATACTCGGGGTCCTTGGTTTCCAAATGAGATGCAAAAGTTGCTCTCATCAGAAAAGAGGACTTTGGACCACTGAGAAATAGACCAGGTCTGTTTTACTTTAGCCCAGGTAAGACGCTTCTTATACGACATTTGAAGCCCATGTCTAGAAACCGTCTGTGTGCGGTGGCTCTTGATGCACTGACTCCAGTCTCAGTCCACTCCTTGTGAAACTTTTGAATGGTCTTTTCCTGACAATCCTCTCCAAGCTGTGGTCATCCCTGCTGCTTGTGCACCTTTCTCTTCCACACTTTTCCCTTCCACATAACTTTCTATTAATGTGTTTTGATACAGCACTTTGGGAACATCCAACTTCTTTTGCAATTACCTTTTGAGGCTTTCCCTCCTTATGGAGGGTGTCAATGATGGTGTCAGGTCAGCAGTCTTTCCCATGATTGTGATTCCTACTGAACCAGACTGAGAGACCATTTAAAGGCTCAGGAACCCTTTGCAGGTGTTATGGCTTAATTAGCTGATTAGAGTGGGACACTTTGAGCCGAGAATATTCCACCTTTTCACAATATTCTCATTTTCTGAGATTGTGGATTTGGGGTTTTCATGAGCTGTAAGCCATAATCATCACAATGATGACAAAACACGGCTTGAACTATCTTGCTTTGCATGTAATGAGTCTATCTCATATATTAGTTTCACCTTTTAATTTGCTGCACTGAAATAAATGAACTTTTGCACCATACTCTCATTTTTCGAGTTTCACTTGTATATCCCACAGTTTGTAGATTCTATAACTTTCCTGGCAGGCTAAAAAATAAACACTGACTTGGGTTATGTTCACTAAAAAATGTAGCAGAATATAGTTTAGCCTAAATACATAAAGAAAGCTTATTCATTTGCAAAATTTTTAATAGAAATGAAGAAAACCGCTTTAAACCAATCCATTTCTTATGGGTACAATGTTTCATGACCACACGATTGTCATTCAAAGCATGAGAGTGCTGATAGCTGAAAATTGGCCGGGGCAGGGAGGGGGTAAAAGTGCCCGGTATTGAAGTGGTTAACGAAAAAAAAAAATTGCTCACTTATTACGAAGGACATTGACGTCAAACCAGGACTTTTCATTTTCCAGGTATAAAAAAGGGATGCTAGTGTGGCGGTATTACAAGTAGTACTTAGTGGCAAGTGTGTACTGTTACTGATAGGCGGCGTAACATGTCGTGGGCCAGTCCAGAGAGCGTTAATAAAGATGGCGGACAACAGTGTTAGTGCATGCATGGAACAGCATGTGGTGATTCTTGTGAACGAAGGCGTAAACTTCAGGCACAGTACGATGATGAGACCCTCAGCTGCAGTAAGAGGTTTGAATGGTGTAAATGCTTCATAGATGGCCATCCGTCCATCAGTGATGATCCCGGGCTTGGTGGTTCCCAGTCCACAGCAGTCATTCCCGTGTACATTCAGCACGTGGAACGCCTGGTCCTGGATCATCGATCTTGAAATTGCACAAGACGAATCTTTCTGTGTGAACGATGAATGTAATGATAAGGAATGAAGCCGGCTGTCCTAGGATGGGTCAGGCTGACAAATCTTTCTATGTCGAAGCTGTCAAGGCATTAGTTACACGCTGGGATAAATGTAGCAGGGGAGTATTTAAAAAAATAAATGCAGTTTCCAATTTGTTCTTTTATTATATAAACTCAAAAGTTCCGGATTGACTTGAACGCCCCTCGTTAGGTGAACAATATTGTACTATTGACAAGCAGAGGATGGCAGGCACCTTTAGGCCAATACAGACAAGAAATGGCGCAGTATTAAAAACACAAACGCCTCCATCCAGATTACCAGATCTATTTGTACCCCCTGTTCTGTTACAAGAGACTTTAACAAATAACACGTGTGTTCATTTTCAGGAGATAAACCCAATTTATAGAGAAGATGGAACAAGCGAGTTATAACTGAATCTGTAATATTTATGGAACAAACCTGATCGGGATCTTCGATGTACAACAAATCCCGTGCTGGAGTCCTGGACACATCATAGACTCTGAAGTTGGGCTGTGAAAAAACATTTTGTTATTTTGTGGTTTGGCGTTACTACCCATTAGCTGACACTCGGATTGCTACACACGGCCAAAAACACTTCATTTAAGAACCCCGGGCTTGTGTAGTGCGCTCTGTCCTTCTGCCCCATTGTTGGTCCTCATTATAACTCGCTGGTATTTGTAGCTATAATAGCGGCTGCTGTAAAAATACAAAAATAAACAATCTGTCCGACACAGTGGGGGGGGGGGGGGGATTAACAAAGAGTGGTGCAGGCATAGAGTCTGTGGTACTCATCTAAACCAGTGGTCTCCAAACTGTGGCCCCGGGGCCAGATGTGGCCCTTTGATTGCTTTTATTTGACCCTTAAGGCACTATTTCACCCAGTGATACCAATAATTGGGGCATAATTCTCCCCATAGACACCAATGATGGGGCACAATTTATTCCAATGACACGAACGATGGGGCACAATATCTCCCAATTACACCAATGATGAGTTACAATTCCTCCCACTGACACCATCAATCAGGAGCTCTTCCTCCCACTGACACCATCAATCAGGAGCTCTTCTTCCCACTGACACCAATGATGGGGCACTATTCCTCCACTGACACTGACACCAATGATGGGGCACTATTCCTCCCACTGATACCAATGATGGGGCACTATTCCTCCCACTGACACCAATGATGGGGCACTATTCCTCCACTGACACCAATGATGGGGCACTATTCCTACCACTGACACCAATGATGGGGCACTATTCCTCCCATTGACACCACCAATGATGGGGCACTATTCCTCCCCACTGACACCAATGATGGGACACTATTCCTCCCACTGACACCAATGATGGGGCACTATTCCTCCCACTGACATCAGGACCTTTTCTACTCCCAATGGAAACAGTCTGGCCCCCCTAAACTCTGAAGGACAATAAATTGGCCCCTTATTTAGAGAGTTTGCAGACCCCTGATCTAAAACCAAGAAGATTGAGCAGATCCTGCTGCTTGCTCTGATCCCCGCTGACCTGAAACAAGTCGATCTACTTTATTAATGTGTTTCATGCCTCTTCTGTCAGTTTCCTGAACTTGGTGAAAAAGTATACCCTTATGGCGCTGTTCCAAGCTGTGGATGGAAGGGAAAAGGTCACCCCACCGGGAAGTGAGAAGAGGGGAGCGTGAGTCCGAGCAATTCCAGTGTCAGCCAATACAAGTGAAGGGATGGACTCTACTCAATGACCCCAGGAGTCCACTGTTAGGGAATGGCCTCAGCTTCCATTTTGGCCACGCCCTCTGATGTGTTTCGGCCTGCCCACCTGGGGCTTGGTCACAGAGGCTGTAACCACCAAGACCCCAGTGGGTGGGGCAAAATGCAGCAGAGGGCGTGGCCAGAAAGGCAGCTGAGGCCATTCCTTCACATTGAACTCCTGGGGTCATTGAGCAGTGTCCAACCCTTCACAGTTTATTCTGCTATTACAATATTGGGGAAAGCTTTGTTATCCACTTTCTGATGATCTTACACATTTATACATCCTCATGGAGGGGGGGAAAATATTGGGGGTCTTTATTCTTTATCTGTGGGGCTGTATATATGTACTGCTGTGTTTGTGCTGAGAGAGCACTGCACAGTGTGCTTCTGGGGTAGAGACCAAGCTGTTAGTGACAGCTCCAGGTCTTGTACTAATCAGGAATCGGGAGGTCTGGTTTCTGACCACCTGATCATTGTGATAGTCTCTGATTGGCTTTCACTGTGTGTAGCCCATTCCAGTATTTTCTCCTCTTGAAGCGAGAAAAGGATACATTGTATACGTACAAGATACATTACATAGTTCATTGTACACATACAGGATATATTATATAATACATTGTAAACATAGTTACATATAGTTACATAGTTAGTCTGGTTGAAAAAAGACAAAAGTCCATCCAGTTCAACCATAAAAACAAAAAAAAGTTATAATCCTACACTCACAGATGATCCAGAGGAAGGTAAAAAAAACCAGCAAAGCACGATCCAATCTGCTCCTGCAGGGAAAATATTCCTTCCTGATCCCCCGAGAGGCAATCGGATATTCCCTGGATCAACTTTCCCTATAAATGTTATATCCAGTTATATTCTGTGTATCCAAGAAAGAATCCAGGACTTTCCTACAGCAATCCACTGAGCTGGCCACAACCAACTCCTGAGGGAGTCATTTCCACATTCTCACAGCTCTTACTGTGAAGAAACCTTTCCGTGTTTGGAGATTACATTTCTTTTCCTCCAGACGTAAAGAGCGCCCCCTTGTCCTCTGTGATGACCTCAGGGGGAATAACTACACCGAGTTCACTATATGACCCCCTTATGTATTTATACATGGAGATCATATCCCTCCTTATGTATTATACATGGAGATCATATCCCCCCTTATGTATTATACATGGAGATCATATCCCCCCTTATGTATTATACATGGAGATCATATCCCCCCTTATGTATTATATACATAGAGATCATATCCCCCCTTATGTATTATACATGGAGATCATATCCCCCCCTTATGTATTATACATGGAGATCATATCCCCCCTTATGTATTATACATGGAGATCATATCCCCCCTTATGTATTATACATGGAGATCATATCCCCCCCTTATGTATTATACATGGAGATCATATCCCCCCTTATGTATTATACATGGAGATCATATCCCCCCTTATGTATTATACATGGAGATCATATCCCCCCTTATGTATTATACATGGAGATCATATCCCCCTTATGTATTATACATGGAGATCATATCCCCCCCTTATGTATTATACATGGAGATCATATCCCCCCTTATGTACTATACATGGAGATCATATCCCCTCTTATGTATTATACATGGAGATCATATCCCCCCTATGTATATACATGGAGATCATATATCCCCCTTATGTAATATACATGGAGATCATATCCCCCCTTATGTATTATACATGGAGATCATATCCCCCTTATGTATTATACATGGAGATCATATCCCCCTTATGTATTATACATGGAGATCATATCCCCCCCTTATGTATTATACATGGAGATCATATCCCCCCTTATGTATTATACATGGAGATCATATCCCCCCTTATGTATTATACATGGAGATCATATCCCCCTTATGTATTATACATGGAGATCATATCCCCCCCTTATGTATTATACATAGAGATCATATCCCCCCTTATGTATTATACATGGAGATCATATCCCCCCCTTATGTATTATACATGGAGATCATATCCCCCCTTATGTATTATACATGGAGATCATATCCCCCCTTATGTATTATACATGGAGATCATATCCCCCCCTTATGTATTATACATGGAGATCATATCCCCCCTTATGTATTATACATGGAGATCATATCCCCCCTTATGTATTATACATGGAGATCATATCCCCCCTTATGTATTATACATGGAGATCATATCCCCCTTATGTATTATACATGGAGATCATATCCCCCCTTATGTATTATACATGGAGATCATATCCCCCCTTATGTACTATACATGGAGATCATATCCCCCCTTATGTATTATACATGGAGATCATATCCCCCTTATGTATTATACATGGAGATCATATCCCCCCTTATGTATTATACATGGAGATCATATCCCCCCTTATGTATTATACATGGTGATCATATCCCCCCTTATGTATTATACATGGAGATCATATCCCCCCCTTATGTATTATACATGGAGATCATATCCCCCCTTATGTATTATACATGGAGATCATATCCCCCCTTATGTATTATACATGGAGATCATATCCCCCCTTATGTATTATACATGGAGATCGTATCCCCCCTTATGTATTATACATGGAGATCATATCCCCCCTTATGTATTATACATGGAGATCGTATCCCCCTTATGTATATACATGGAGATCATATCCCCCTGTGGGGAAACATGAGCTAGAGCTATTGATTCAGGTATACCATTTTGTATTCATTATGCTTGCATTGTGATAAGAGTTAGAGTGATGTTTTAAGTAGATGAAATTATGATGTCTTAAGTAAATGATATAAGAAATGTCAGCATTATTTTCAAGCTTATATGGAAAATTTTAATATGTGTATGTATGTAACAGGTACAACCGCAAAGTAACAGGATGAACGCTAGACTGCAGGTGTCTGCAAAATATCGTAGAAAACATAGATAGATGCTCAGATAAGAGATCTGGGAACACAGCCAAAACGACAGAATGTACTGACTGAGGTTAACAGGTTAACAGTTTAAGGAAAGGTGAACTTTGTCTGGTATCTGGGTAAAAGTAAAAGGTACGCTTTGCTATTGGATAAGTTAGGTTTACTTTACTATTGGATAATTTAGGTTTTGTCTTACTATTGGATAATTTAGGTTTTGTCTTACTATTGGATAATTTGGGTTTTGTCTTACTATTGGATAATTTGGGTTTGTGGTTTTTACCTTTATAAACTGTAATGTACGTAATAAACTTTGCAATCTTCCTGTATCCTACTTGTGTGTTGGTTACTTTGATTGACCGATCGATCGAGCCCGTGCCACACCCAGACGCCGCGTGGCAAATAAGAATATAAGGATTCCAGGAAAGGGGGAATACCTTACAGCTGGTACCAGAAGTGGGGTTCCGATAATCCAGGTGAGTAATATCGTTTCAATATACCTTTGATATATTATGATATTGCTTTCTCTGGATACGGTGACGTCTCACGTGTAGTGAAACTGAAAGTAGTTTAGTGTTTCATAAAGGAGGGGTTCTGTTCTCGCTCCTAAAGTAGTTTAGTGTTTCATAAAGGAGGGGTTCTGCTCTTGCTCCTAAAGTAGTTTAGTGTTTCATAAAGGAGGGGTTCTGCTCTCGCTCCTAAAGTAGTTTAGTGTTTCATAAAGGAGGGGTTCTGCTCTTGCTCCTAAAAGTAGTTTAGTGTTTTATGAGTTTAGTGTTTTATGAAGGAGGGGTTCTGTTCTCGCTCCTAACACAGAGGTTTTGTTTTATCTGCGGGTAAGGTCAGACTCGTTCTCTGCAAGTTTATCAGATCTGTGACAGTTTAGACTGTACAGGAAACATTGAGGGGTTCTGTTCTCGCTCAATATAGTAAAGAAATATAAAAGAGGCAGGGAAAATTAAAACGGAGCTAAGTTAGTGTCTGAGGTGTGCCGGTGCTAATTGTATATAAAAGCAACGTTGTATTGTGGATAATTATTCGTTAAATGTTTGAAGTAAGAATTAGGCGTATTGCAAGAGTAACGCGTTACTGGTGTCCATATTGTCTGCATCCTCATGATTTTTACTCATATATTGTATATAGGATCTATACAATTACCCCGTGTTATTGATTAATGCAAATGTATTGTTGATTTCATTGTCTATGTGTATATTGATGATCTGATCTGTTGTATTCATTTTCTATCGAATTGTTTTCTAATTGATAAGTAGACATGGGAAATAGGTTGGACAAGGATGAGTCTGAAGGTGAGCAGACTAAACCATGTCCTTACATGTATATTGTGGGCACCTGTGGGGAATATTATGTGGACCCATTTTGGGAATTGGTGAGGAAAAGAGCAAGCCAACTTGAAATAAGTTGTTTGGCCCCGCGGGTCCTGGCTCAGAGCAACAGTGGGAGGAGGTAAAGAAAATTTGTGGTGTACATCCAAAACATAATTACCCCCCCGATGTCTGGGATGAAAATTATATGATAAAATGTTTTTAAAAAATGGGAGAAGGCACTGAAGGAATATAGAACTAGATTTCCTCCGACTTCCCACATATATGTGAAAAAGACGGTACCCCCAGCCTATGACAATAGTGTCCTCATACCTGACCTGCCACCCCCACCTACTCCGACTGCACCCCCGCCCTACGTATTATATTCAGCGGAGAAGGAGACAGACCATGAGAAGCCTAAAACAAATGATCCGTTGACTATTTATCCGGATCTGGGTTCACTGACAACTGCAGTGGTTATCAGGACAGCAGTAGATAAAGACGGACAGAGAAGGGAGGATGAGGAAGAGTATCAAAGGTGGAGAGAGAAGAAGGAGAGGGAACAAACAGAGGATAAAGAAAGGGAAGCCGAGCGCCAGAAAGCATTAGATGAATCTAGCAGAAAGGAGAAAATTTTTACTGATGAGGGAACAGTAGTGAAGGTAGATAAGAAATTGGATGAGGAAGGCTTAGGAAAAAACTAGGGCACAACAGAGGAGAAAAGAAGAGTCTGAGAGGAGAGCAAGAGAAAGAAAGGAAGCAGTACAGTCAGCAAGAGGAGCTTACAAGAAGGGACAGGAGAAAAGAGCTGATGTGGAGGAAGAAGTTAAGGAGGATGATGACCCAGAGGAGGAGATGGAACATTCCGACGGGCAGGATTCGGCAGATGAAACAGTAGAAACAGATAGCAGCAGAAGACAAACTTGTAGTGGTTAAACAGAAAACAAAAAAAGACCAAAAATCAAACATAACACTTCCACTGATTACAGTAGGGGACACAAAGGTACAGGTACCCTTACCAGTAGGATTGATTAAGGATCTTAAATCCCTGTGTCCTAACCCCAGAAAAAGACCCAAAAGCAGCAGCTTCATTTCTCCACACTTCAGGGTCAGGACTGACATTAGAGGATGCGGTGGTTATTATACAAGCTATCGATCCCGACTCAAAACGAGATATGAAAATTGAAAATCTTTATAATGACACAGTAGAAGCAGAAACAAAGGACAAGACAGCTGCATGGGACAAATTCTGGGAAGCAATAGGCATTTATTGGCAAAAGACCTACAAAGGGGACACAACAATACATACTATGTTAGCATGCAAACAAGAACCCAGAGAAGATTTCTATACCTTTATAAAAACGGTTGCACAAATTATATTTGGCCACAGGTATTAACTCCCCCCCGAACTGTTTGTGTCTACTTGTATGTCCAACGGGGATCCCAAAACAGTGCAACTAATTAAATTGGTAAGTCCGGGGTGGGCTGCCATGGCCCCGGACGAGTTTCTGGAGGATGTGGCAAAAAGAGCATCTTCAGGAGTGTTTAATACAAAAGGAGGGGTTTTTCCCAATGTTGGAAGGGAAAGATGAGTCAGTTTCTAGTCTATATAATGCTGACTCTGACCGTAATGTTATGATGTATCAGGGACGGGCTGAAAGAGGATCACAGGGGTACAATAGACCCTGGAATAGGCAAGGAGGACATAATCAAAAATACTATTCACCACAGAATTACCAAATCGGTTCTCATCAGAATGGAGATTATGGGAACCCCCAGGACCAGGGTTGTTTTATATGTGGGGGCAGAGATCATTGGAAGTCAGAATGTCCCTCGAGAAGGGGATTCAATCACTTTAGAGGTAGAGGAAGGGGAAATTACGGACCAAGGGGACAAGGAGGGGGCCACATGAGGGTCAATATGAACCAACAGCCAGTCGATTTTTACCCCTAAACCAAAGAAAGGGACCATATGGGCTTTACTGCTTTTACCCAAATACCTGACCTCCCACCCAATTTTGGGGGAGGGCAAAAAATGCAGTAGGCTTTTAATTGCACCCCTTACAAACCAAAATTAAAACGGCCGGCCTTTGTTTCAAAAAAAAGTATCCCCCTTTAAAAAAAAATGGGGTATAAAACCACCATACAAAATTTATTACAAGGGTGTTCTAACTGCAATAATCCGGAACAAAACCTATTTAAACCATAAGAAAGCAGTGGTTCTTTTGGGATCCCAAATTTAGAAATAAAACAACAAATTTTTCCCCTACCCCTTGGGACAAACACGAATTTTTGGGGCCCTTGCATTCTACACTGTAATAACTGTCCAATGCTTTCTTTTGCATTTGGGTTTAAATAAAAGCCCAGAACATGTTTGCTTTCCAATGGGGGGTGGGCAGTTGACCCGGTCCTCTTCCTCAAGGCTATGGGGTAGCCTTTTTTCTCCATGGGATTAAAGCATCTTTAACATTGGGGGCCAAAGAGGGGGTCCCCCTTACTCCAATACCAACGACCTAAAGGGCACCCCTGAACACCCCGAAGACTGTGAGTAGACTCAAGACACTGTAGATTTACCTACCAAAGGGGATTTGGGGCCCCAAAAAAAAATAGAATGGGACAAACAGGGGAAACCCGGGGTTCCTGATTTCAGGAGGGGAAGGGGCGTTCCCCGCCCGGGGAAAAAACCCCAACTCCCTCACAAAAAAACAACAAGGGCAATGTGTCCTCCTTTGGGGCAAAAAAAGTGTAGCACATGAACCGACGTTCCCCCTATGATTCCATCCTCAAAAACAAAAAAAACAAAAGGGGCCCCCCAACAATAAACCCCGGAAAAAACTTTTTAAGATTTTCCGACTAAAACCCCCCTTAGCACGCACTTGAGAAGGGGTTTCAGCTTTACATGTATGTCGGGGACGCATTGCAGCAGGGAAAACCG
>CATNWA010000344.1:0-64218 GCA_951230385.1 Staurois parvus | reverse complement strand
CAGTGGACAATCCACTTTGGTGATCGGGTTGAGTTATTTTTTTTTTTTCTGTTACAAACCCCTCCCCTTCATAGGATTGCCCCCCCCTTTCCTGACCAAAAAATTTTTTTGTGGTACGGCGCTGCTCATTTCAACTACAATTGGGCAGGCATGCAAACACCGCACCAAAATAAATTTTTCCTCCCCCCTCCCCCCCCACAAATCGATCTTTTTTCAGGGGGTATTGGGAAAATCCCCCTGTGGGGGGGTTTTTTTTTTTTTGTTTGTTTCTTTTTTTTCTGCCTAAAAACAAAAAAAAAGACCTAAAAGTTTGAAAAAAAAATTTTTTTTTTTGCTTTAAAAGTTTGTAGGTCTACAAATGGCGGGATCTACGCTGGAATTTTTTTTTTTTATTTTTTTTTTATACTAGAAAAATCAGGAAAATTTTTGGGAAAAAAAACAAAAATATATTTTTTTTGACTTTGCTTTAAAACAAATCCAAAAAAAATTTTAAAAAAAAATCAAATTTCGTCTTTTTTAAGGCAAAAATGTTTGGCCTCCGTGTCTTTAGGGGGCCCAACTGTGGCGTCGGGGACAAAATGACCCAACACATGGGGGAGCAATGCCCCTTTATCGGTTTTTCCCTTAGGGGGAATTGTACCCCTTCTGGTGACCGGAATAAAAATAGTGCCCCAAGGGCCCCATAAAAAGCAAGCAAAGGGGCCAAATCGTCCTCCCACCCCCAAACCCCCGCTTCAATCATCCCGTTTTTCTTGGTTCGACTCCCCCCCCTCCCCCCTCCCTCCCTCCCTCCCCCCCCCCCCCCCCCCCCTTACCCCCCCCCCCCCCCCCCCCCCCCCTCCCCCCCCCCCCATCCTCCCCCCCCACTCCCTTCCCCCTCCGCCCCCCCGCCCCTCCCTTCCATCCTTCCCCCCTCGTCCCTTTCCCACCTCCCCCCCCCCTCCCCCCCCTCCCCCCCCCCCCCCCTCCCCCCCCCCCCCCCCCCCCCTTCCGCCCTCCCCCCCCCCCCCCCCCCCCCCTCCCCCCCCCTCTCCACCCCCCCCCCCCTTTCCCCCCCCCTCCCCCCCCCCCCCCCCCCCCCGCCCCCCCCCCCCCCCCCCCGCTCCCCCTCCCCCCCCCCTCTTCCCCCCCCATCCCCCCCCCTCCCCCCCACATCCCCCCCCCCCCCTCCCTTCCCCCCCCCGCCCCCCTCCCCCCCCCCCCCCCCCCCCCCCCTCCCTCCCCCCTCCCCCCCCCCCCCCCCCCCCCCCCCCCCCCCTTCCCCCTCCTTCCTCCCCCTTCCCCCCCCCTCCCCCCCCCCTCCCCCCGCCCCCCCCCCCCCCCCCACCCTTACCCCCCCCCCCCCCCCCCCCCCCCCCCCCCCCCCCCCCCCCCCCCTCCCCCCCCCTCCCCCCCCCCCCCTTCCTCCCCTCCCCCCCCCCCCTCCCCCCCCCATCCTTCCGCCCCTCCCCCCTTCCCCCCCCCCCCCCCCCCCCCTCCCTCCCCCTTCCCCCCCCCTCCCCCTTCCCCCTTCCCCCCTTCCCCCCCCCCCTTTCCCCCCCCCCCCCCCCCCCCCCCCCTCCCCCCCCCCCCTCCCCCCCCCCCCCCCCCCCCCCCCCCCCCCCCCCCCTCCCCCCCCCCCCTTCCCCCCCCCCCCCCCCCCCCCCCCCCCCCCCCCCCTCCCCCCCTCCTCCTCCCCCCCCCCCCCCCCCCCCCCCCCCCCATCCCCCCCCCCCCCCCCCCCCCCTCCCCCCCCCCCTTCCCCCCCCCCCCCCCTTCTTCCTCCCCCCCCCCCCCCCCCACCCCCCCCCCTCCCCCCCCCACCCTTCCCCCTTCTCCCCCCCCCCCCCCCCCCCCCTCCCTCCGCCGCCCCTCCCCCCTCCATCCTTCCGCCCCTCCCCCCCCCCCTTCGCCCCCCCCCCCCTCCATCCCCCCCCCCCCCCCCCCCCCCTTCCCCCGCCCCCCCCTCCCCCCCTCCCCCCCCCCCCCCCCCCCCCCCCTCCCCCCCCCCCCCCCCCCCCCCGCCCCTCCCCCCCCCCCCCCCCCCCCCTTCCCCCCGCCCCCCCCTCCCCCCCCTCCCCCTCCCTTCCATCCTCCCGCCCCTCCCTCATCCTTCCGCCCCTCCCCTCCCCCCCCCCCTTCCCCCCCCCCCCCCTCCCCCCCCTTCCCCCGCCCCTCCCCCCCCCCCCCCCCTCCCGCCCCCCCCCCTTTCCATTCTTCCCCCCCCCCCCCCCCCCCCCCCCCCCCCCCCTTCCCCCCCCCCCCCCCATCCCCGCCCCCCCCCCCCCCCCCCCCCCCCCCCCTTCCCCCCTTCCGCCCCCCCCCCCCCCATCCTTCCGCCCCCCCCCCCCCCCCCCCCCCCCCCCTCCCCCCCTTCCCCCCCCTCCCCCCCCCCCCCCTTCCCCCCCTCCCCCCCCCCCCCCCCCCCCCCCCCCCCCCCCCCATCCCGCCCCCCCCTCCCTTCCCCCCCCCCCCCCCCCCCATCCCCCCCCCCCCCCCCCCCCCCCCCTTCCGCCCCCCCCCCCTTCCCCCCTTCCCCCCCCCCATCCCCCCTTCCCATCCTTCCGCCCCTCGCCCCCCTTCCCCCCCCCCCCCCCCCCCCCCCCCCCCCCCCCCCCTCCCCCCCCCCCCATCCTTCCCCCCCTTCCCCTCCTTCCCCCCCCCCCTCCATCCTTCCCCCCCTTCCCCCCCTTCCGCCCCTTCCATCCTTCCGCCCCTTCCCCATCCTTCCCCCCCCCCTCCCCGCCCCTTCCCCCCCCCCTTCCGCCCCTTCCCCCCTTCCGCCCCTTCCCCTTCCGCCCCTTCCATCCCCCCCCCCTTCCCCCCCCCATCCCCCTCCCCCCTTCCCCTTCCCCCCTTCCATCCTTCCGCCCCTCCCTCCCCTCCCCCTTCCGCCCCTCCCCCCCCCATCCTTCCGCCCCTCCCTCCCTTCCATCCCTTCCGCCCCTCCCCCCTTCCATCCTTCCGCCCCTCCCTCCCCCCTCCATCCTTCCGCCCCTCCCCTCCCTTCCATCCTTCCGCCCCTCGCTCCCTTCCATCCTTCCGCCCCTCCCTCCCTTCCATCCTTCCGCCCCTCGCTCCCTTCCATCCTTCCTCCGCCCCTCGCTCCCTTCCATCCTTCCGCCCCTCCCTCCCTCCCTCCCCCCCTTCCATCCTTCCGCCCCTCCCTCCCTTCCATCCTTCCCCCCTCGCTCCCTTCCATCCCCGCCCCTCCCCTCCCTTCCATCCTTCCCCCCTCCCTCCCCCCTTCCATCCTTCCGCCCCTTCCATCCTTCCGCCCCCCATCCTTCCGCCCCTTCCATCCTTCCGCCCCTCCCCCCCCTCCATCCTTCCGCCCCCCCCTCCCTTCCATCCTTCCGCCCCCTCCCTCCCCCCCTCCCATCCCTTCCATCCTTCCGCCCCTCCCCCCCCCCATCCTTTCCGCCCCTCCCTCCCTTCCATCCTTCCGCCCCTCCCTCCCTTCCATCCTTCCGCCCCCTCCCTCCCTTCCATCCTTCCGCCCCTCCTCCCTTCCATCCTTCCCCCCCTCGCTCCCTTCCATCCTTCCGCCCCTCGCTCCCTTCCATCCTTCCGCCCCTCGCTCCCTTCCCTCCATCCTTCCCCCCCCCTCGCTCCCTTCCATCCCATCCTTCCGCCCCTCGCTCCCTTCCATCCCCCTTTCCGCCCCTCCCTTCCGCCCCCGCCCCTCCCATCCTTCCCCCCCCTCCATCCTTCCGCCCCTCCCATCCTTCCGCCCCTCCCCATCCTTCCGCCCCTCCCATCCTCCTTCCGCCCCCCTCCCATCCTTCCGCCCCTCCCATCCTTCCGCCCCTCCCATCCTTCTGCCCCTCCCTCCCTCCCTTCCATCCTTCCGCCCCTCCCTCCCTTCCATCCTTCCGCCCCTCCCTCCCTTCCATCCTTCCGCCCCTCCCTTTCTACATTCTGCATAAAAACATTTAGCAGTGTCATCTCATGAGATCATTTATGACGCATGTTTAGGGGCGGAGTTAAGGGCGGAGTAGAGGTTGGGTGGAGTAACTGGTGGTGAGTAACTCTTAATTCCTGGCTAGTAGCTCCGGACTTGAAATTTTCCATCAAAAAATGCTGATTTTTACATGTAGGAGAGAAATGTCAGCCTATGTCGGGGGCTACGGGTGATGGGCTGCGGGGGGGATCTGTGGGTGATGGGCTGCGGGGGGGATCTGTGGGTGATGGGCTGCGAGGGGGGGATCTGTGGGTGATGGGCTGCGAGGGGGATCTGTGGGGATGGGGCGGGGGGGGATCTTGGGTGATGGGCTGTGGGGGGGATCTGTGGGTGATGGGCTGCTGCGGGGGGGATCTGTGGGTGATGGGCTGCTGCGGGGGGGATCTTTGGGTGATGGGCTGCTGCGGGGGGTGACCTGTTGTTGATGGGCTGCTGCGGGGGGGGATGTGTGGGTGATGGGCTGCGTGGGGGGATCTGTGGGTGACAGGGCTAACGGGCGGAACTAAGGACAGTTTTGACTGGAGCCAATTACCCTCCCAGTATGTCTTTGGAGTGTGGGAGGAAACCGGAGTACCCGGAGGAAACCCACGCAGGCACAGGGAGAAACATGCAAACTCCATGCAGGTGGTGCCGTGGTTGGATTCGAGCCGACGACCGAGTACTGCCAGGCGGGAGGACAAACATTTCCTAAATTCTGCTTTCATTTGTATAATAAATGTGATGATTATTTTTGGTAAATGTAACAAAATTCACAACATTTCTAATATCAACTTTTATATATTTTAAGGAAAAGAAACTGAAATCCAAGCCGAGCAACAACATTTGATCCCAGTGGGTGAGTTCCAGGGGACTGAGGGTGATGAGATGAGGGGGGTCGTACCGTGTGTGTGTGACGGGGATGGGTGGGGGGGGGACCGTGTGTGTGTGACGGGGATGGGGGGGGGGGGGGACCGTAACATGTGTGAAACATCGGGATCAGATGGGGACCGTAGTGTGTGTGTGAAGGGGAACCGTTGTGTTGTGTGAAAACGGGGATCGATCAGATGGAGATTGGGAGGGGGGGGGTAACCATTGTTTATGGGGACATCGATCAGGGGGACGGAGTAGTATACAAATGTAACATTGGGGAGGGGGACCATGTAAACATGATGTGTGGGAGGGGAAAGGGACATGTGTGTGTGAACATCGATCAGGGGGGGGGGATAGAGATACCGTGTGTGTGTGTGGGGGGGGGGGGGGGGGGGGGGACACCGTGTGTGTGATGGGGGGGGGGGGCGCGTGTGTGATGGGGATGGGGGGGGGGGACGACCGTATATATGTGTGTGTGTGGTTAGTGTGTGTGTGTGTGTGTGTGTGTGTGTGTGTGTGTGGTGTGTGTGGGGGGGGGGGGACCATGTGTGTGTAGATGAATGGGGGGGGCGACCAAACATGTATGGGGATGGGGGGGGATAGTGTAGACCCCGTGTGTGTGACGGGGATTGGGGGGAAGGACCGTCGTATGTGTGATGGGGGGGGGGGTTTGTATGTGTGTGTGAGACGGGGATGGGGGAACATGTGTGTTGTGTTATGTGAACATCGGATCAGACGGGGGGGGGGGGGGACACAAAGTGTGTGTGATGGGGGACGGGGGGGGAACGATGTGTTATAACGGGGGGGAACTGCGTGTGTACAAAAGTACCGGTGTTTGTGGGGGAGGGGGGGGGGGACGTGTGTGAGATGGGATACGGGGGGGAACTGCGTGTGTGTGTGACGGGGGAAACATCGTGTGGGGGAGGGGGGGGGGACGCGTGTTTGTGACGGGGATGAGGGGGGGACTGTGTGTGTGACAAGGGGGGGGGGGGGGGGGAAGGAACATTGTTTATGAAACATCGATCAGACGGGGGGGGGGGACAAAGTAACATTGTTTATAAACGATCGATCAGGGGACGTGTGTGTGTGACGGGGACAAGGGGGGGGGGGGGGGGACCGTGTGTTGTGTGACGGGGACAAGGGATAGGGACATACTTCACATACTTTTTCCTCCCATGCACTGTGAATGTTTACATGTTATTGTTTATAAAATGAAACCATGGCAACATCTAATGTTTGTGTAGTATTATGTTCAGCAGGGACTGATGTTCTTCTATTGTTGTGACTTAGATGACGTTTCAGAGCACATTTTATGCCCAATCATGCAAAACTCCAGTAATCCCAAGGGGTTCACATACTTTTTCTTGCTATGTATGTGTGTTGCTCGGTAATATTATATGGATATAAATAATTTACTATTAATAGTAGAGGCGCGGCACTATTTTGGTATTTAATAAATAGACAGTTTTCTGCAGGTAATGTAAATCTGCATTTATTTATCCTTTGTTGCGGGAAGTTGTGCAGAATTGCTCCGGCGATCTCCGGTGCCATGCAGGACTCCTGCAGACCTATCAGTGTGTCTGTGTGGCCGTCCAGCGAGTCGATCCACTCGGACAAGATCGATGAACTATCACGGCGCTCCTCAGCCGACATCCACAAAGGATAGGGGTACTTGTAGTTCCTTCATTCACAGTACTCTGCGGAGTTGCACTTTGTGTGTCAATAGACTCACACAGCCCAGCTCAGTAGTGAGGAAGTGGCATCTTTTGTGTGTGGTTGCGGGGCGGAGTGTTGCACTTTGGTGTCAGTGGACTCACACAGCCCAGCTCAGTAGTGAGGAAGTGGCATCTTATGGGGGGGGTGGTTTGGTTTTCAGCGGGGCGGAGTTGCACTTTGTGTGTCAATAGCCTCCCACAGCCCAGCCCAGTAGTGAGGAAGTGGCTTCTTATGGGGGGGCACAGACAAGGTGGGACACTCCGACATCACGGATCCCTTGTGATATTTTTCAGAGAGCTGCTGCTGCATCACAGTGAAGTTCCAGACTGAGGGTCAGCCGGGAGGAATGGGGAAGACACGTCTGACGATACGTGATGTGAAGCCAGAGGACCGGGATCATTATCGGGTGGAGGTCCTTCATTCTGATGGGCTACAAGTGTTTGCTATAAAAGGTATGGAAATGCTATGTGCTAATTGTCCAGCAGTCACCATCCCCCCCCCCCTTGAGGTCACGAGCGCTCTCCTCCCCCCTCCTGAGGTCACGAGCGCTCCCCTCCCCCCCCCCTGAGGTCACGAGCGCTCTCCCCCCCCCTCCTGAGGTCACAAGCGCTCTCCTCTCCCCCCCCCCCTGAGGTCACGTGCGCTCTCCTCCCCCCCCCTGAGGTCACGAGCGCTCTCCTCCCCCCCCCCCCCCCGAGGTCGGCGAGTCTCTCTCCCTCCCCCCCCCTGAGGTCACGAGCGCTCTCCTCCCCCCCCCCTGAGGTCACGAGCGCTCTCCTCCCCCCCCCCCCGAGGTCCAGCCTCTCCTCCCCCCCCCCCCCCCCTGCTGGGGTCTCCACAGATGTTTGCCAGATATTCCCGCGCTCCATACCACCTCTTGATACCTCCCCCCCCCCTCCCCCCCTGACTGATTCCCCTCCCCTATGGAGTTAGTCGATCCTCATACTTCATGTCACGGTCGATCCTCTGACTGCTGTATTACATTCTGTATGTCTGTTATGTGGGGGCGCCGGATTGTCTCCGCACACCTTGTGTACTCCTTTCAGCTTCTACGCTCTACTCCACGTCGGCCATTGTGTCTGCTCTGCTGTCATGTGCAATAAAGAACCGATTGTTATAAAGAAAAAAAAAGTTCATGTGCGTGGAAAGGCCGGCGGCCCAATACTTCATATATGTACCCCTCGGATAGGATGTATACAAGGTACTGTGACTGGGACCCCGACATGAAGCTCTATGGAGGGGGATGGGGATGGAGCTCTATGGAGGGGGATGGGGATGGAGCTCTATGGAGGGGGGATGGCGGATGGAGCTCTATGGAGGGGGATGGGGATGGAGGGGCATGGAGCTCTATGGAGGGGGATGGAGCTCTATGGAGGGGGATGGAGCTACTATGGAGGGGGATGGGTGCTCTATGCGTGCACTGGAGGGGGATGGAGCTCTATGGAGGGGGATGGAGCTGTATGGAGGGGGATGGAGACTGACATGTACGGGGGATGGAGCTCTATGGAGGGGGATGGGTGGTATACGGACTGGATGGGGATGGGGTCTACACGGAGGGGGATGGGGATGCTACGTGTGCTGCACTGAGGGGGATGGAGCTACTACGGAGGGGGAGCTGGAGCTACATGGAGGGGGATGACATGTACACGGAGGGGGTATGGAGCTGTACACGGAGGGGGATGGAGCTACACGGAGGGGGATGGGGATGGAGCTACACGGAGGGGGCATGGGGATGGAGCTCTACGGAGGGGGATGGGGATGGAACACTGCACAGATATATTTATATTTAGATACAATGTACAATCCCGTGTAAACGTTTCCATGTCATTGTCCCGCCTTCTATTACCTCCGGTCTATCGGCCTCCATCTTCTCCTGTCCAGGACTACATGTCCCATGAGTACATTGCTCCTCACATATTCACAACTGACCTGTACGGAGGGTGTACTGAGGTGTACGTGTGCTGCACTGCGTTATACTGACTGTACGGAGGGTGTACGGAGGTGCTGCACTGCGTATACTGACATGTACGGAGGGTGTACTGAGGTCTAAGTGTGCTGCACTGCGTATACTGACATGTACGGAGGGTGTACTGTGCTGACTGTGTATACTGACATGTACGGAGGGTGTACTGAGGTGTACGTGTGCTGCACTGTGTATACAGTGGGCAAACTATGGCCCGCGGGCCGTATACGGCCCGGCGGACCTTTTAATCCAGCCCGCGGAGCTAGGCTCCCCTCACAGTCCGCCCTGAAGACTGGTGTAGCATGAAAATCTGTCCCCTATGAGGATCTGTCCCCTCGACGTATCTGCGCATGTGCCGGAGATCGCCGATCGGCTGCTAATGCCTGAAACTGGCACATGCGCAGATACGTCAAGGGGGACAGATCCTCATAGGAGACAGATTTTCATGCTACACCGGAACGGCGCGGGAACACGGCGAGAGGAACGCGCGGAGCAAAGGTAAGTGAATTGACACAGGGGGGACTTGGGGACTTAATATGGGGGATGAACTACTATAGGGGGATGAACTGGGGGGATGACTACTATGGGGGGATGAATCACTATAGGGGGGATGAATTACTATATGGGGGATGAATTACTAGTGGGGGATGAATTTCCCATATGGGGGTATGAATTACTATATGGGGAATTACTATATGGGGGATGAATTACTATCATGGGGGGGAATTACTAGGGGATGAATTGGTGACTATGGGGGATGAATTACTATCATCCCGGGGATGAATTACTATAGGGGGGATGAATTGACTATAGGGGGGATGAATTACTATAGGGGGTATGAATTACTATACCAGGGGATGAATTACTATATGGGGGATGAATTACTATAGGGGGATGAATTACTATATGGGGGGAATTACTATATGGGGTACAGATGAATTGCTATAGAGGGGATGAATTACTATAGGGGGGATGAATTACTATAGGGGGGATGAATTGCTATAGGGGGGATGTATTGCTATGGGGGATGAATTACTATATCCCGGGGAATTACTATAGGGGGGATGTATGACTATGAGGGGCCCTGAATTGCTATATGGGGGGATGTATTACTATATGGGGATGGTTACTATAGGGGGGGTATTACTATAGGGGGGTACATGAATTACTATAGGGGGAACGAATTACTATGAGGGGGGATCCCAATCATGGGGGGTACAGAATTACTATATGGGGGACGAATTACTATATGGGGGATCCCATTACATATGGGGGACGAGAGTCTACTGGTGACTATATGGGGGACGAATTACTATATGGGGGTACGAATTACTATATGGTGAATTACTATATGGGGGACGAATTACTATATGGGGGACAGAATTACTATATGGGGGAATATTACTATACTTTACTGAGGGATGACACCTACCATCATTCATCTACTCTTGGTCCAGCCCCCGAATCCAGTATATGAACCCATGCGGGGTCCCAAGTCAAAAAGTTTGCCCACCCCTGGTGTATACTGACATGTATGGAGGGGTGTACTGAGGTGTACGTGTGCTGCACTGTGTATACTGACATGTACGGAGGGTGTACTGAGGTGTACATGTGCTGCACTGTGTATACTGACATGTACGGAGGGTGTACTGAGGTGTACTGAGCTGCACTGTGTATACTGACATGTACGGAGGGTGTACTGAGGTGTACGTGTGCTGCACTGTGTATACTGACATGTACGGAGGGTGTACTGAGCTGTACGTGTGCTGCACTGTGTATACTGACATGTACGGAGGGTGTACTGAGCTGTACTGTGCTGCACTGTGTATACTGACATGTACGGAGGGTGTACTGAGCTGTACGTGTGCTGCACTGTGTATACTGACATGTACGGAGGGTGTACTGAGCTGTACGTGTGCTGCACTGTGTATACTGACATGTACGGAGGTGTACTGTGCTGTACTGAGCTGCACTGTGTATACTGACATGTACGGAGGGTGTACTGAGGTGTACATGTGCTGCACTGTGTATACTGACATGTACGGAGGGTGTACTGAGGTGTACGTGTGCTGCACTGTGTATACTGACATGTATGGAGGGTGTACTGAGGTGTACGTGTGCTGCACTGTGTATACTGATACTGACGTACGGATGTGTAAATCTAATCCATTTTCCATGTTTTCTCTATAGAGATGAATGGCGTTGTGATGATTGAACCCAAGGATGACAGAGTGACCCTCACCACCGACATGGAGAATGTGACAAAGCTGACCTGGAAGAATTTCGACGTCCCCCTATTTGATTGGACGGTCTCAGGTCTCAAGTTCCACACCAATAACATCTCTGTGGAGGCGGGATCTGTCGCTGTGAATGACGCGTTGGGAAAGGAATCCTACAGAGTAAATGTTCACAGTACTGCCAACAACACAGTCCAGGAGGAAGGTTGGTATCCAATCACCACTCTTACCTCTATCATCCCGGGGTACAGAGGGCCTACTGGTGACCAGTGAGGGGCCCTCCCATCATCCCGGGGTACAGAGGGTCTACTGGTGACCAGTGAGGGGTCCCTCCCATCATCCTGGGGTACAGAGGGTCTACTGGTGACCAGTGAGGGGTCCCTCCCATCATCCTGGGGTACAGAGGGTCTGCTGGTGACCAGTGAGGGGTCCCTCCCATCATCCTGGGATACAGAGGGTCTACTGGTGACCAGTGAGGGGTCCTTCCCATCATCCCGGGGTACAGAGGGTCTGCTGGTGACCAGTGAGGGGTCCCTCCCATCATCCCGGGGTACAGAGGGTCTACTGGTGACAGTGAGGGGTCCCTCCCATCATCCTGGGGTACAGAGGGTCTACTGGTGACAGCAAGGGGTCCCTCCCATCATCCTGGGGTACAGAGGGTCTACTGGTGACCAGTGAGGGGTCCCTCCCATCATCCCGGGGTACAGAGGGTCTGCTGGTGACCAGTGAGGGGTCCCTCCCATCATCCCGGGGTAACAGAGGGTCTGCTGGTGAGCAGCGAGGGGTCCCTCCCATCATCCCGGGGTACAGAGGGTCTGCTGGTGAGCAGCAGGGGTCCCCCCCTCATCCCGGGGTACAGAGGGTCTGGTGAGCAGTGAGGGGTCCCTCCCATCATCCTGGGGTACAGAGGGTCTGGTGAGCAGTGAGGGGTCCCTCCCATCATCCCGGGGTACAGAGGGTCTGCTGGTGAGCAGTGAGGGGTCCCTCCCATCATCCCGGGGTACAGAGGGTCTACTGGTGAGCAGTGAGGGGTCCCTCCCATCATCCTGGGGTACAGAGGGTCTGGGTGAGCAGTGAGGGGTCCCTCCCATCATCCTGGGGTACAGAGGGTCTGGTGAGCAGTGAGGGGTCCCTCCCATCATCCCGGGGTACAGAGGGTCTGGTGAGCAGTGAGGGGTCCCTCCCATCATCCCGGGGTACAGAGGGTCTGGTGAGCAGTGAGGGGTCCCTCCCATCATCCTGGGGTACAGAGGGTCTGCTGGTGAGCAGTGAGGGGTCCCTCCCATCATCCCGGGGTACAGAGGGTCTGCTGGTGACCAGTGAGGGGTCCCTCCCATCATCCCGGGGTACAGAGGGTCTACTGGTCTACTAATTGAACTTTGGTCTCAGTAATAGAAGGTGGAAGCCCCGGCATACCTGGAACTATATCTGTGTTCATTCTGTAGCTGTCTTGGATTGGACATCATTTCAGGTCCCACAATGTTTCTTTCCATGGTGTGGCCCCGGACTGTTCTGTACATTTGTATGTCGGCCGTGTAGGGAAGCGTGTCGTCGGCCGTGTAGGGAAGCGTGTCGTCGGCCGTGTAGGGAAGCGTGTTGTCAGCACAATGCCGGGAGAAGGTATGCTGGTCCATAGTGTCACCCAGCCAATCCCCATCTGTGTCCGTTCTTCTATTCCTTAGGCCGGCCTCTCTCATCGTGTTCCTCCAGATGTTGCTGGGCGTTCATTTAGCAATTTTGGGCCGTCCAAGAAATGACCACTGACACCAATCATCATTTAGCTTTCTATAAGGAAGGTTGGAGGGGGAGGGGATACAATTTTTATCCCCACTGACCACCAAGGTAAGGGGCCTTTTTCTTAAAGGAGTAGTTTGCCTTTTCAAAAAAAAATGAAAAGGTGAACTAACTCCAGATATTCTTGACCTCACTACACATACACTATATTGCCCCAGGCATTGGGCCACGGGCCTTTCCACACACATGACTTTTACTGGCCCCCCAGTCTTAGTCCGTAGGGTTCAATATTGAGTTGGCCCCGCCCTTTCCACACACATGACCTTTAATGGCCCCCCAGTCTTAGTCCATAGGGTTCAATACTGAGTTGGCCCCGCCCTTTGCAGCTATAACAGCTTCAACTCTTCTGGGAAGGCCGTCCACAAGGTTTAGGAGGGTGTCTATGGGAAGGTTGGACCATTCTTCCAGAAGCACATTTGTCAGGTCAGGCACTGATGTCGGGGGAGGGGGCCTGGCTCGCAGTCTCCGCTCTAATTCATCCCAAAGGTGTTCTATGGGGTTGAGGTCAGGACTCTGTGCAGGACAGTCAAGTTCCTCCACCCCAAACTGGCTCCTCCATGTCTTTATGGACCTTGCTTTGTGCACTGGTGGGCAGTCATGTTGGAACAGGAAGGGGCCATCCCCAAACTCCTCCCACAAAGTTGTCCAAAATGTCACCTTAAGAGTTCCCTTCACTGGAACTAGGGGGCCAAGCACAACCTCTGAAAAACAACCCCACACCATAATCTCCCCTCCACCAAACTGTACACTTGGCACAATGCAGTCAGGCAAGTACTGTTCTCCTGGCCTCCGCCAAACCCAGACATGTCCATCGGATTGCCAGACAGAGAAGTGTGATTGGTCACTCCAGAGAACGCGTCTCCTCTGCTCTAGAGTCCAGTGGCGGCGTGCTTTACACCACGGCATCCGACGCTTTACATTTCACTTGGTGATGGAAGGCTTGGATGCAGCTGCTCGGCCATGGAAACCCATTCCATGAAGCTCTCTACGCACTGTTGTTGGGCTCATCTGAAGGCCACACCAAGTTTGGAGGTCTTTAGCTGTTGACTCTGCAGACAGTTGGTGACTTCTGCGCACTGTGCGCTTCAGCATGCGCTGACCCCGCCCTGTCATGTGACGTGGCCTACCACTTGGTGGCTGAGTGGCTGTTGTTCCCAGTGGTTTCCACTTTGTTATAATCCCACTAACAGTTGAGCGTGGAATATTTAGTAGCCAGGAAATGTCACGGATGGACTTATTGCCCAGGTGGCCACCTATCACGGGACCACGCTTGGAGTCACTGAGCTCCTGAGAGCGACCCATTCTTTCACCAATGTTTGTAGAAGCAGTCTGCATGCCTAGGGGATGGATTGTATACACCTGTGTCCATGGAGGGGATTGGAACACCTGAATCACATGATATGGAGGGGATTGGAACACCTGAATCACATGATATGGAGGGGATTGGAACACCTGAATCACATGATATGGAGGGGATTGGAACACCTGAATCACATGATATGGAGGGGATTGGAACACCTGAATCACATGATATGGAGGGGATTGGAACACCTGAATCACATGATACGGAGGGGATTGGAACACCTGAATCACATGATATAGAGGGGATTGAAACACCTGAACCACATGATTGGAAGGGCGGGGCCAATACTTTTGGCAGTATAGTGTAGCTGCTGTGCTCCATGCTTCCTGTCTACCAGACTGCACATGGAAATACACAATCCTGCAAGGAGTAGATATCATAATGACACAGACTTCAGGCAAAACATCAGAAAGGAGGAAACCCAGTCTCTGGTCATATCCATGGGTTCCAGACTTCAGGCAAAGACTGGGTTTCCTCCTTTCTGATGCTTTGCCTGAAGTCTGGAACCCATGGACATGACCAAAGGAGGAAATCCAGTCTTTGGCCATGTCCTTGACTCTTAAGAGCTGTAATTCCTAAACCCCTCCCCCAATGTGGATGTACATACCCTCAAATTACACCTGAGAGTGCGCATGGTCCGCCCAGATCCATCATAGAACTAGAGATGGGATAGGTTTTGGTAAATACCTGAAAAAACGAACATTGTGCCTTTGTCCGAATATATACGGACCGAACTGTATTGCCTTGTGGGACTGGTATGGTCTGGTCCAGGGCAGGGATCCCAAGCCTTTAGTGGTGGAGTTGGCTGTGATGGGTGAAGATTGGACCCTTCAGGGGATCCTGTAGCATTGATTGGGGAGTGCCCTTGAGCAGCCTCTAACCTGGTAGTGCCTCTTCCCAGAACTGGAAGTTCTTCATGTATTGATTTTTTTTCTTTACTGTTGGTCCTCAGGATGTTGTTTTTTGACTGTATTAGGATCTCCAGGACCATCCCAAATGCTCAATAACAGTAGCGGAAAAAAATACGGCCAGTCCCGAAGGCTCAAAGCCCCAAATGCAGGAGGCGTAGAGTTGTCCTCCGCCCCCTGCAATTACACTAGACTGAGTAAGCGGTGCAGTTATGCATAGTATGGTCGATGTCACCATGTGAGCGCTGAGAACAGCGTGTTCTGGCACGGGACTACAGGTCACAATAGTACATAATGAGGTGTGAAGAAGGCATAGGAGCTCCAGGTCACTCAAAACTGGGGTACCTCCTGGGTCATGACACCCACAGATCACTCACAGGGGTACCTGCTTGGTCACACCACTCACATCTGGGGTACCTGGCTTAGATTACTCAGTGGGGTACCTCCTGGGTCAGCCCACTCACATCTGGGTACCTGCCTCAGATCGCTCACAGCTGGAGTACCTCCTGTCACACCACTCAATACTGGGGTACCTTCTGGGTCACACCACTCACAGCTTGGATACCTTCTGGGTCAGACCGCTCACAGCTGGGGTACCTTCTGGGTCAGACCGCTCACAGCTGGGGTACCTTCTGGGTCAGACCGCTCACAGCTGGGGTACCTTCTGGGTCAGACCGCTCACAGCGGGTACCTTCAGACACAGCTGGGGTACCTTCTGGGACTCTCACAGACCTTCTGGGTCATCGCTCACAGCTGGGGTACCTTCTGGGTCAGACCGCTCACAGCTGGGGTACCTTCTGGGTCAGACCGCTCACAGCTGGGGTCCTTCTGGGTCAGACCGCTCACAGCTGGGATACCTTCTGGGTCAGACCGCTCACAGCTGGGGTACCTTCTGGGTCAGACCGCTCACAGCTGGGGTACCTTCTGGGTCAGACCGCTCACAGCTGGGGTACCTTCTGGGTCAGACCGCTCACAGCTGGGGTACCTTCTGGGTCAGACCGCTCACAGCTGGGGTACCTTCTGGGTCAGACCGCTCACAGCTGGGGTACCTTCTGGGTCAGACCGCTCACAGCTGGGATACCTTCTGGGTCAGACCGCTCACAGCTGGGGTACCTTCTGGGTCAGACCGCTCACAGCTGGGGTACCTTCTGGGTCAGACCGCTCACAGCTGGGGTACCTTCTGGGTCAGACCGCTCACAGCTGGGGTACCTGCTACACTCACATCTGGGTCAGACCAGTGGGGTACTCCTGGGTCAGCCCACTCACATCTGGGTACCTTCAGATTGCTCACAGCTGGAGTACCTCCTCACACCATTCAATACTGGGGTACCTTCTGGGTCACACCACTCACAGCTTGGATACCTTCTGGGTCAGACCGCTCACAGCTGGGGTACCTTCTGGGTCAGACCGCTCACAGCTGGGGTACCTTCTGGGTCAGACCGCTCACAGCTGGGGTACCTTCTGGGTCAGACCGCTCACAGCTGGGTACCTTCTGGGTCAGACCGCTCACAGCTGGGGTACCTTCTGGGTCAGACCGCTCACAGCTGGGGTACCTTCTGGGTCAGACCGCTCACAGCTGGGGTACCTTCTGGGTCAGACCGCTCACAGCTGGGATACCTTCTGGGTCAGACCGCTCACAGCTGGGGTACCTTCTGGGTCAGACCGCTCACAGCTGGGATACCTTCTGGGTCATATCCGTTCACAGCTGGGTACCTCTGGGTCAGACCACTCACAGCTGGGTACCTCCTGGGTCAGACCACTCACAGCTGGGTACCTTCTGGGTCAGACCACGCTCACAGCTGGGTACCTCCTGGGTCAGACCGCTCACAGCTGGGATACCTGGCTCATATCGTTGGGTACCTCCTGGGTCACACCACTCACAGCTGGGTACCTCCTGGGTCAAGACCACTCACAGCTGGGTACCTCCTGGGTCACACCACTCACAGCTGGTACCTCCTGGTCACACCACTCACAGCTGGGTACCTCCTGGGTCACACCACTCACAGCTGGGTACCTCCTGGGTCACACCACTCACAGCTGGGTACCTCCTGGGTCACCTCACAGCTGGGTACCTCCTGGGTCAGACCAATCACAGCTGGGTTCCTTTTGGTCAGTCTGTCTTACTACAAGGCGGATAATAGCAATGAAATGCACCGCCTGCAGCTGCATGTACCTATCTGAACTCACCAGAAGTTGGTTTGAGTTTGGCCCCTTCCACATTCTGCACATCCCTATTGATCTGTAAGGCTGACATTCACATTGCTGGACCAATTTTCGGAGTCTTGATTTCCTACATAAAGTCAATATTTGGATACTCCAGATTGTTGCCGGGTTCAAAGGGGATTCTCCGGGAGACCTTTTCAGGTATGTAGTGTCCTTGTTGCTTTTTGTACTTTATCTGGTTGGGGACATCACAGTAATGTTAGGTTTACTTTACGTTCATGTCATAATATGTCTTCCCCTCTACAGGCCGCCTGGAGAGCCAGCCCATCGGCAGCATCACATTTCACCCCAAAAAGATGGCCGACAAGGCTCAGATCACCTGGAAGAAGGACGTTAAGGCGATGGACGAAGATGAGCGCATTAAGTATGGTCCAAATGGTGACCTCACAATATACAATGTGACTTCCGAGGATAAAGGCAAATATACCGTCCAATGTGGAGATCGGAACCTGGAGCAGGTGTTCTTCCTTCATTTGTAAGGTGAGTGTGGGGGTGTCACCTTCATATCCACGTCATTCTGCGACCAATGAGAGTGTGTTGGCGTCGCCCCCATATCCACGTCATTCTACGACCAATGAGAGTGTGGGGGTGTCACTTCCATATCCACATCATTCTACGACCAATGAGAGTGTGGGGGTGTCACTTCCATATCTACATCATTCTACGACCAATGAGAGTGTGGGGGTGTCACCTCCATATCTACCTCATTTTTCAACCAATGAGTGTGGGGGTGTCACTTCCATATCTACATCATTCTATGACCAATGAGAGTGGGGGGTGCCACCTCCATATCTATGTCATTCTACGACCAATGAGAGTGGGGGTGTCACTTCCATATCTACATTCTATGACCAATGAGAGTGTGGGGGTGCAACCTCCATATCTACCTCATTTTTCGACCAATCATGTGGGGGTGTCACTTCCATATCTACATCATTCTATGACCAATGAGAGTGTGGGGGTGCAACCTCCAAACCTACGTCATTGTACGACCAATGAGAGTGTGGGGGTGCAACCTCCAAACCTACGTCATACGACCAATGAGAGTGTGTGGGGGCAACCTCCAAACCTACGTCGTACGACCAATGAGAGTGTGGGGGTGCAACCTCCAAACCTACGTCGTACGACCAATGAGAGTGTGGGGGTGCAACCTCCATACCTACGTCGTACGACCAATGAGAGTGTGGGGGTGCAACCTCCATATCTACGTCATTCTACAACCAATGAGAGTGTGGGGGTGTCACATCCATGTCATTCTACAACCAATGAGAGTGTGGGGGTGTCACCTCTATATCCACGTCATTCTACGACCAATGAGAGTGTGGGGGTGTCACCTCCATATCCACGTCATTCTACGACCAGTGAGAGTGTGGGGGTGTCACCTCCATATCCACGTCATTCTACGACCAGTGAGAGTGTGGGGGTGTCACCTCTATATCCACGTCATTCTACGACCAATGAGAGTGTGGGGGTGTCACCTCCATATCCACGTCATTCTACGACCAATGGGAGTGTGGGGGTGTCACCGCCATATCTACGTCATTCTACAACCAATGGATTATGGGGGTGTCACCTCCATATCTACAACCAATGAGAGTGTGGGGGTGTCACCTCCATATATACGTCATTCTACCACCAATGAGAGTGTGGGGGGTGTCACCTCCATATCTACGTCATTCTACGACCAATGAGAGTGTGGGGGGGGGGGTGGGGGGTATTATATATTCAACTGACTTTGGGACCTTCAAATCCATGGCTTAAATGGGAAGCTCATGGAAGGAGCGAAGCGTTCAAGGTTCACAAGGAACAAGGCAAGGTTGTCTAAGTGGTCAGACAGGGCCCCGTCCAGCATCTCCGGGTGGCCAGACACAGCAGAGGTCGCTGACACTTCCTTTTTTTCTAACGTCATGGCCTTTCACCTCTAGCAGGACATTGTTCTTCTGTTCCTCTGTCTCTTCCTGTTCATCAGAAGATCTTCCTCCTTTGCCTGGATGGACTTCATGCTGTGCAGGCTTAGCTCGCAGCTCATATATCATCATTCCTCATGTCCCTGTAAGGGGGACTCTGCTTGCCATCACACCATCTCTCAGTGGCTCAGGCAATCCAACATTCCTAAGGATCTGGTTCAACCCTTTCCTGTGAAGGCACATTGTTCGATCTGTGGGCACTTCTTGGGCATTTTGGCATCATCAGGCTACTGTTGGCCAGATCTGCAAGGCTGTCTTCTTCACGCGTTCTCAAAGTTCTTTCATGTGGGTGTCCAGACCTCATCCAAGGCTAGCTTCCATAAGTCCCTGTAGGTAGCTTTTTGAGGCAGTCCCTGGTTTTGTTTTTGCATGGTCCGCCCAACAGTTGGCTGCTTCGGGACATGCCGACCGTCTCTAAATTCCTCTATCTCAATAGACAATGGAAACAAAATGGGAATTTTATACTTGCATATACAATTCTTGAAGACCATAGAGGAACACAGGACCCACCATTCTGTGTTATCGATCGTGCTCTTGGTACTGCTTTGCCATAGATCAAGGTTGTGTTGGGAGCAGAGGTCATGTTTGACTGGACCACTATTTTTTTTTTGTTTGCCAGTGTCCAGTCCTCCTGTAGGTGGCTGTGTAATCTGACAGTTCCTGAACTCCTGTGTCCCTCAATGGTCTCCAAGACATGGTCTTCACAATATTGAATATCAGCCATAATTTATGATCACCCACCTAATATTGAGTAGGTCCCCCTTTTGCTGCCAAAACAGCCCTGACCCATCTCACCATGGACTCCACTAGACCTCTGATGGTACGCTGTGGTAACTGGCACCAAGCTGTTGGTAGCAGATCCTTTAAGTCCTCTAAGTTGGGAGGTGGGGCCTCCATGGATTGGACTTGTTCTTCCAGCACTTCCCACAGATTCTCGATTTGGATTGAGAACTGGGAAATTTGAAGGCCAACGCAACACCTCAAATTCATTGTTCTGTTCCTCAAACCATTCTTGAGCCATTTTTGCAGTGTGGCAGAGTGCATTATCCTGCTGAAAAAGCCCTCTGCCATCAAGGAAGACCGTTTGCATGAAGGGGTGGACTTGGTCACCCACAATGTTTTTAGGTAGGTGGTACGTGTCAAGCAGCATCCACATGAATGGCAGGAGGAGTCAAGGTTTTCCAGCAGAACATTGCCCAAACCATCACACTGTCTCCGCCGGCTTGTCTTCTTTCCATACTGTATCCTGGTGCCACCTCTTCCCCAGGTAAGTGACGCACACCCACCCAGCCATCCACATGATGGAAAAAAAAATGTCATTCATCAGACGAGGCCACCTTCTTCCATTGCCCTGTGATCCAGTTCTGTCCTGCTGCCCCCTCCACTCACAAAATACAAAGGCCTCTGTGAATGGGCAGCAGATAGGAGGGGGTTGGGCATAGCTGCTCTGTGGTGGTCTCCAGAAAAAGAAGGCTAATAGCATGCCTTCACTTTTTACAGGGGGGCGTTGCCACCCCCCAGGCAGAAGGGACACCATGGTTGTCAGCAGCCACCATCGGGAGGGGGGTAACCCTGCCTGTCCCACTGCCCCCTTCCAATCACAAAATACAAAGGCTTCTGTGAATTGGCAGCAGAGAGGAGGGGTGGCCATAGCTGCTCTGTGGTCTTCTCCAGAGAGGAAAGAAGGCTTATAGCTTGCCTTCACTTTTTACAGGGGGGCTTCACCACCCCCCAGGCAGAAGGGACACCATGTCAGCAGCCACCATGGGGGGGAGGGAGGGGGTGCCTCCCGCCTGTCCCGCTGACCACCTCCAATCACAAAATACAAAGGCCTCTGTGAATGGGCAGCAGAGAGGAGGGTTCGGCATAGCTGCTCTGTGGTGGTCTCCTCCAGAAGAAGGCTTATAATAAGCATGCCTTCATTTTTTACAGGGGGGCATCGCCACCCCCCAGGCAGAAGGGACACCATGGTTGTCAGCAGCCACCATCGGGAGAGGGGTACCCCCGCCTGTCCCACTGCCCCCCTCCAATCACAAAATACAAAGGCCTCTGTAAATGGGCAGCAGAGAGGAGGGGTGGCCATAGCTGCTTTGTGGTGGTCTCCTCCAGAAGAAGAAGGCTTATAGCATGCCTTCACTTTTTACAGGGGGGGCATCGCCATCCACCAGGCAGAGGGGACACCATGGTTGTCAGCAGCCACCATGGGGGGCTGCCCCCCTCCAATCACAAAATACAAAGGCCTCTGTGAATGGGGAGCAGAGAGGAGGTGTGGGCTTAGCTGCTCTGTGGTGTTCTTCTCTAGAAGAAGGCGGCTTATAGCATGCCTTCACTTTTTACAGGGGGGCGTCGCCACCCCCCTAGGTAGAAGGGACACCATGGGGGGGAAGGGGGAGGCTGTGCACCCACCTGTCCTGCCTCCCTCCAATCACAAAATTCAAAGGCCTCTGTGAATGGGCAGAAGAGAGGAGGGTTGGGTATATATGCTCTGTGGTGGTCGCCTCCAGAAGAAGGCTTATAGTGTGCATTCACTTTTTACAGGGAGGCCTCACCACCCCTCAGGCAGAAGAGACACCATGGTTGTCAGTGGCCACCATCGGGGGGCCTCACCACCCCCCAGGTACAAGGGACACCATGGGGGGGGGAGGAGGCTGTGCACCTGCCTGTCCTACTGCACCCCTCCAATAACAAAATACAAAGGCCTCTGTGAATGGGCAGCAGAGAGGAGGGGTGGGCATAGCTTCTCTGTGGTAGTCTCCTCCAGAAGAAGGCTGTTCCATGGGGGTGTGGGAGGAAACCCATGCAAACACAGGGAGAACATGCAGTTGATCTCCTTGCCAGGAACCAAACCAAAGACCTCAGTGCTGTTAGGCAGGAAGTGCTCACCACTCAACCATAAAATTCAGGCCGTCATGGTTCATCAATCCAATTGGTGGAAGGCTTCAGGGATGGCAGTGACGTGGCCAGAGTCGCTCCGTGTATTTGTTGGATCCTGAGGTGGAGCCGGGCTTGGGTTTGGGTTGTTTTATATCACGTTGGCTACAGGTAGCCGGGTGACCCGGTAATAGAAGGCCGGCAGATTTGCATGTTCAGATGTTTGCTGTGTCTGTTCCCAACAACTACCGCCCCCAATGACTGTTTCATATTTGTTGACTGATGCTCCTCCAGCTCACCGTGACACCTCCCTGAATTTTCATCGTTTCCTTCTTTTTAGGATGGAATCACATGAAGGCCCCCGACAGTTTGTAATGTGAAATTGTTTTCAGCTGAAGGACGTTTTGCCGGACCAAAAAGGACACCAAAAATGGCTCCTCGCCTCCACCATGACGCAGTATTTTGTCCTATAAGCCTTGAAAAAACATATTGACGTTGTTTGTTTTGTTTTTTCTGCTTGTTTTTGTACTTGTTTTTGTACTTCTTTATCCTGCTTAAATTTTATATGACCATTTTAATGTGATAATCTACAGCTTGCCAACCGTGTCCGCCATATTGTGACTTGTGACCCGCAATGAGATGGCTGGTGCTGTCCTCCTGGATGTGGATGCATTTGGGGCTGGAATTGTTAGAAGGGGGAGGTGGGGGGTGGGGGTGTCTTCGCTGCTCAGTCAGCCATTGGATTCTTTGTGGAACAATAGATTGGGATAATGAGGATGTGAACTCTGGATCATCCAATGTGAGGGTTATCAGGCACAGTACGAAGAGGAACTCGGCCAGTGGACAATGGGTGGGAACTGGAGGTGGGAAACTGAAGATGATGGGCTGGTGGAACTGGAGGTGGTGGACACTGAAGATGATGGGCTGGTGGAACTGGAGGTGGACACTGAAGATGATGGGCTGGTGGAACTGGAGGTGGGACACTGAAGATGATGGGCTGGTGGAACTGGAGGTGGGACACTTTAAGTTGACGGGCTGGTGGGACACCTGAAGATGATAGGTGTCCCACCTCCATTCCACCAGCCCATCATCTTCAGGTGTCCCACCAGCCCGTCAACGTCAGGTGTCCCACCTCCAGTTCCACAGCCCATCATCTTCAGGTGTCCACCAGCCCGTCAACGTCAGAGTTGTGTCCACCTCCAGTTCCACCAGCCCACGTTGACGGGCTGGTGGAACTGGAGGTGGGACACTGAAGATGATGGGGCTGTGAACTGGAGGTGGGACACTGGTGGAAGATGGGACACAGAGAGTAAGATGGGCTGGTTGAACTGGCGGTGGACATTGAGGTTGATGGGTGGAATTGGGAGGTGGGACACTGAAGATGATGGGGCTAATGGAACTGGAAATGAACATTGAGGTTGATGGGTGGATCTGGAGGTGGGACACTGAAGATGATGGGCTGGTTGAACTGGCGGTGGACATTGACGTTGATGGGTGGAACTTGAAGGACGCAGAGATTGAGGGGTGGGACCTGGAAGGACACCGATATTGTCCACTCCTTGGTGGGAATGTTTTTCCCAGCAGGAAGCAGATTGGATCGTGCTTTTGCTGGGTTTTTTGCCTTCCTCTGGGTCAACTGTGTCTGTAGGACTATAACTTTTTTTTTTTTTTTTTGGGAGAACTGGATGGACGTTTGTCTTTTTTTCAGCCAGACTAACTATGTATGGCACAGCACCACAGCCAATCTATCTCATCACACCACCATGCGTGCCTCCATCTTTTCTTTGTGTCCCAGAGAAGAGCTGGTGCTGTCCTTCTCCTGGAGGCCACTGGAGGTCTCCATCATGGAGAAGGTTCTGTGAGTCCATTTTATATTTGTGCTATGTTTAATTATTTTTAATTTATTATTTATTTCTTTTTATTCCTTCCCCATCCCCCTCACCCCACCCCCCCCCCTCCCTCTCCTCCTCTCACCCTCCCGTTTCCCTTCTTTCCCCCATTAATGAAGAACAGGACAGTTGTAAGTATTATTTGTATTTGAGATGACGTGATTCCTGTAACAGTTATATAAGATGTTTATACAATTTGTAAACCCGTCTCAAAAAAACATTTGTCTGCTTGAGGCCGTGTCCATGTCATCCATCTTCATGTGATCAGATCCGCCCCCGAGGAACCCGTTCCTAAAGCAGCTGGCTATGGGGTCAAGCAGTTCGGTGTCCATTGACACACGAAGCCAACAGCTCGGCCCCGCCCCATTTCCCTCCTCATTGGCTCACTGGCTGTGATTATGGATAGCCAAGACTCCATTCCAGGTAGGGGGCGCTTCGCCGTCATTCGCGGCCGTGGCTGTCAATCACGGGTCCCGGCTGGTGATTGCCAAGCATCTCCGACTGGGACAAGAACTGTTTGTAAACAAAACAGTTCTCCTCCCTGTCTGCTCAGGTGCACAGCACAGCCATCCACAGCAGTGTGATTATGGTGAAGCACACAGACCCCGCGCCCCCTAGTAACACAGGACCCCACCCCCTATAACACAGACCCCACCCTAGTAAAACACTCCCAGCACACAGGTAACCCTTTGATGGCCCCTCATGTTAACCCCTTCCTGCCCAGTGCCATTAGTACAGCTTTTTTTTTAGCACTGATCCCTGTATTGGTGTCACTGGGGATGTCAGTGACACCAAGTCAGTTCCCCCCCCCCCCCCAGTGTCAGAATGCACGCCGCAGTCCCTCTATAAGTCGCTGATCGCCGCCATTACTAGTAAAAATTGAAAAGAAAAAAAATCCCCGTATCTATGCTGCCATTTATAGACGCTATAAAACTTTCATGTATTGGGATTTGTTTTTTTAGCGTAAACCAATTAATTTCATGTATTGGGATTATTTTTTTTTTTTTTAGCAGACATGGAGCGGAATACATTTTGGCCGCCCATAAATTTGACAAAATTTGATTTTTTTTTTTATGGAAATGTTTTATAGCAAAGACATGGAGCAAATACATTTTGGGCCTAAATTGACAAAATTTGATTTTTTTTACTGGAAAAGTAAAAAAAAAAAAAAGCAATCACTATATAATATTTATTTTTTTAACTTTCATTTTTTATCAGTAGCAGCACTGATCACTGTATTGGTGTCACTTTAAAAAAAATAATCAAAAATCCCGGTATTTATACCGCGCCATTTGTAAACACTTTAACTTTCATTAAAAAAACCCCCCCCAATTAATTTCACGTACTGGGAATATTTCTTTTTTTTTTTTTTACGCAAATACGATGGAGCGAGATACAATTTTGTCCGACATTTGACAAAATTTGATTTGTTTAATTTTTTACTGAAATGTTTATAGCCAAAAAATCAACAAATATATTCTTTTTTTTCAAATTGGTATTTTTCTCTATTTTACACTATCACGATATTGGTGTCGACTGGGGATGTCAATGACACCAAGTCAGTTTCCCCCCCCCCCCATGTCAAATTCCCAGCAGAAGTCGCCGCTAGCCGCCATTACTAGTAAAAAAGAAAAAAAACAACCAATTGTAAACAATTTTATAAAATCCCAGTATCTCTCCCGCCAGTTGTAGACGCCGCCTATAAAATCAGATTAATTTACACGTATCGTAGATATTTTTTTTAGCAAAGACACGGAACATGGAGACATTTTGGCCTAAATTTGACAAAATGTATTTGAAAAATTTTATTTTTTTTTTTTTTGGGGAAATGTTTTATAGCAAAAAGGGTTTTAAAAAAAAAAAGAACAATTTTGAAAAAAAAAAATATATAATAATTTTTTTTTTTATGCCACTGTACTTATTGGTTTCACTTAAAAAAAATATAAAAACCCATTTTAAACGCCTTTTTAAAACTTTAATTTCATGAAAACCAATTTTAACACTAGGGTTTTTTTTTTTTTTAGCAAAAAAGGGAGAAATTTTTGGCCGAAAAAATTTAAAAAATTGATTGTTTAATTTTTTTTAAAAAAGTTTTATAAAAAATCAAAAAAATAAATATTTTTTTTTTAAAATTGTTTTTTTTTTTTTTACTAAAAAGATGACATTTAATACATTTTTGGGCCCCGAATTTTTGAAAAAAGATTATTTTTTATTTTCAAAATTTTTTTAAGAAAAACACTTTTTTTTTTTTCCAAAATTTTGGATTTTACAGCAAAAAAATTTAAAACCCAGGGTAATAATACCCCCGAAAAAAAATTTATTCGTTCAAAAAATTCATACGGCCATTCGCCGACCCCCGCCCTTGTCATTTAAAGGGGGACAGCGTGGAACTGAAAATTTCCCCCAGGGGGGGGGAAGTGTCCCGGGTTTAAGTTTTAAAAATTAAAAAAATTTTTTTTTTTTTTTTTTTAAAGCAGTGTCACGTTTGGTTTATGATAAAAATTTTATTTTTTTTTATTTTTTTACAGACATGTTTAATGGCAAAAAATAAACCATACTTTTTTTTTTTTTTTTTTGACTGTGAGGAAAGGTAAAAAAAATTGTCTTAATTTTTACCGACCACTGTATTGGGTTTTTTTACAAAAATTTTTTTTTTTTTTTTCTGGACATTTTTAATGGAAAAAGAAAAATACAGCTTTTGGATTGAAGTGGTTAAAAAATTAAAAAAAAAAAAAAAAAAAAAAAATGCCTGATCCTGTATTGTTGTACTTTTTTTTTTTTTTTTTTTTTTTAAAATTTTTACTGGGCATGTTTAATGGGAAAAAAGTAAAAATCCCGGTGTTTTTTTTGGGCTTGTGTGGTTAAATCCATTTTTTTTTTCTAAACACCGATCACTGCATTGGTTTTTACAAATGTTATTTTTTTTTTTTAAAAGCAAAAAAATAAAAAATCTGTTAACCATTTAAGTCCAGGAAAAAAACAGTATTTTTCTTTTTTCCATAAAACATGTCCATAAAAAAAAAAAAAATAATAAAATTGTCAAAACCAATACAGTGTCAGTGCAAAAAAAAAAAAACAGCACATTTTGTTTTAACCCTTCAAGTCCAGAAAAAAAAAAAGCAAAATGTTTTTTTTTTTTTTGTTTTTTTTTTGCACTGTTCACTGTTTGATTTTTTGAAATTTTTTTTTTTTTTTTTTTTTTTTAATTTTTTTTGGACTGTTTTAACTGTTCCGACCGAGATAGCCCAAAAACGGTGCACTGCGGCCCGGCCATTCGGGGGGGACTCATTTTAAACGTACCCACCAAACGCGCTCTCTCCCCCGCACCCGCTGATCTGCTCTCCGTGATCCGCTGGTCCTAGACACAGCTGATCACGTGATTGGTAAAAGCCAATCCACAGCGGCCTTTTACCAACCGTATCACGGTGTCCCAATGACACGCTTGATCGCACAGTAAATGCAAGATGCCGTTGTTCTCCGCATGCACTATCACTCATTCTGTCAGAATCGTAGAGGAAAGAACTGCCGAGAAACCGCAGTTGTCAGCAGACAGATCGGCACCGATCATCAGTGCCCTATAAATCCGATGCCTCAGCATGCCACCCGCAATTCCGCCCAACTCATGCCCACAGAGCGGACCCACTACTCCGCCCACCTGTGCCCAGCAATCACCCACCTGTGCCACAAGAAACAGGTGCCACCCTACCTGTGCCCAGCAATGCACTCAAAAACACTGAGCTCACTTGCAGTGTCACCAACCTGTCCCACCAATGCCACCCACCATGCAGCCCAGCAGTGCTGCCAGTCAGTGCCGCCAGTCAGTGCCCAGCAGTGATGCCAGTCAGTGCCGTTCCTATCAGTACCCATCATCAGTGTCCACCTATCATGTGCCGCTTATCAGTGCTTGCTTATTAGTGCCTACGCCTATCCGTGACACTCATTGAGTGCTTGCCCACAGTGCTGCCATTCAGTGCCCTTTATGCCGCACTATCTATGCCCTGATTAGTGCTGCCTATGTTCCAGAAAATCAGTTGCCTGTTTCAAAAGCTGCCTATCATGCCCATCAGTGCCATGCCTATAAGTGAAACAAAAGTGCTTTTTTTTTTTGCAAAATCAGGCCTGCCTATCATGCCCCATCAGTCTGCCTATCATGCTGCTAATTATGCACCTACATAGCCGCAAAAATAAAAGTGCCCAGCAGTGATGCCTAATCAACGCACCATCATGAAGGAGAAAAGCATACTATGTTGTGAAAAGTTTTATAATAGATACAAAGAAACATTTCATAATGGTCACAATGTTTTGGCACTTTTTTTTATTTACCGCGCAATTGCAATCAAAAGTGCAGCAAGCGCTGAAATACCAGCTGAAAATTGGCCTTTGTAAGGAAGGGGTAAAGTGATCCAAAATGTTAGGCATTGAAGTACACGAAGTGTCCTGTAGCAGGAAGGGGTAGAAGTGGTCCAGTAGCAGGAAGGGGTAGAATGTCCTGTAGGCAGCTGAAGGCTGTAGAATTTGGCTGGTATAGCGGAATGTGGGTAAAGTGTCCTGTAGGCAGGAATAAGCAAGGAAGGGGTAGAAGTGGTCCCTGTAGGCAGAAGGTGTAGAATGTCCTAGGCATAAGGGTAGAAGTTCCTTAGCTGGAAGGGGGGTAGAATTCCGGTACAGGTAGGGGTAGCAGTTCCTGTAGGCAGAAGGGTAGAGCGAGTTGTCCCGTTTAGGCAGAGTGCCCTGGGTATAAATTGCCTTAGGCAGGAAGGGTAGAAGTTTCCCGGTAAGGCATGAAGGGGGTATTGACATAGTGCCCTGTAGGCAGGAAGGGGTATAAGTACCCTGTTAGGCCAGGAAGGGGGTAGAAGTGCCCTTAAGGCCAGGAAGGGGTAGAAGTGCCCTGTTAGGCAGGGAAAGGGGTAGAAAATTGCCCTGTAAGGCAGGAAAGGGTAGAAAGCGCCCTGTAGGCAGATAGGGGTAGAATGGTCCCTGTAAGGCAGGAAGGGGTAGAAGCGCCCTGTAGGCAGGTAAGGGGTAGAAGTTGGTCCTGTAGCAGGAAGGGGGTAGAAGGTGCCCCGTAGGCAAGGAAATGGGTTAGAAGTGTCCTGTAGGCAGGAAGGGTAGAAGTGGGGACCTGTAGGCATTGGAAGGGGTAGAAGTGTCCCTGTAGGCCTGGAAGGGGGTAGAAGTGCCCGTAGGCAGAAAGGGGTAAAGTGTCCTGTAGGCAGGAAGGGGGTAGAAGTGTCCTGTCAGGCAGAAGGGTGTAGAAGTGCCCTGTAGGCAGAAGGGGTAGAAGTGTCCTGTAGGCAGAAGGGGTAGAAGTGTCCTGTAGGCAGGAAGGGGGTAGAAGTGCCCCTGTAGGCAGAAGGGGGTAGAAGGTTACCCTGTAGGCAGGAAGGGGTAAATGCCCTGTAGGCAGAAGGAAACGATGGGGTAGGCAAGGAAGGTGTACAAGTGCCCCTGTAGCAGGAAGGGGTAGAAGTGCCCTGTAGGCAGGATGGGGTAGAAAGTTGCCCGGTAGGCAGAAAGGGGTAGAAGTGTCCTGTAGGCAGAGGGGTAAAAGTAACCCTGTAGGCAGAAGGGGGTAAAGAGCCCGGTAGGCAGGAAGGGGTAAAGTGCCCGGTAGGCAGGAAGGGGTAGAAGTGCCCTGTAAGGCAGGAGGGGTAGAATGTAAGGAAGGGGATAAGTAGCAAAAAAGTGCCTGTAGGCTAAGGGCTTGAAAAAAAAGTACTTTTCACCACTTCAATCCAGGAAAAAAACAGTATTTTTAACTTTTTGCCATTAAACATGTCCAGTAAAAATGAAAAAAATAAATTTTTGTCATAAACCAATACAGTGATCAGTGATAAAAAAAACAAAACCGTTTGACTTTTAACCAGTTCAAGTCCACAAAAAAAAGTCAAAATGTTTTGTTTTTTATTATCACTGATCACTGTAACTGGTTTATGACAAAAATTGATTTATTATTTTACTTTTACTGGACCTGTTTAATGCAAAAAGTAAAAAATACTGTTTTTTTTTTCTTTTTTTTTTTTTCTCAATTTTTTTTTTTCTTTTTTTTTTTTTCGTTTTATAGTGCAAAAAATAAAAACCGCACAGTCGATCAAATACCACCGAAACTCAATTCCTGGGGGGGGAAAAAATGTAAATTTAATTTGGGCCCCGGCTATCTATTGTCCGTGGCTTGAAACGTGACCTGCTATGGCACGGCTCCTGGGCGGAGTCTGGATCTGATCAAAAATATTTTAAAAAATTTGTAAAAAAAAAATCGTAACTGTACAGTGTGTGTATTTGTACAAATAATATATATTATCCTAAAAATAATGTCTCAAGAATGATTCTCGGCTTCCGACAATGACGGGATGACGTTCCCATTCCCTGCACACGGATCACATGTTCACTTAGAAATGTTCCTGAACCCGCAGCGGTGACCCCCCGTCTGTAGAGGCAGTAAAGCATGTTGCTTGTTATACTCACTGTGGGGTTAATCCTCTGCATTGTGTAAAAAGGCTGTTTGATCCTGTCTGCTCTGATCCTCCCCTTCTTCCAGTGTCCTGTTATCTCCTGATGAACATATTTGTGGAGTCACTCTGCACATGCTCAGTTTGGTGTGTTACTAGAGGTTTTTTTTTTTTTTTTTTCCTTGGAGGGTGCATGTGATCAGCGCTATCTAGACAGAGGTCCAGGGTCCTGCATTCTCCTACAGCAGAAAGAAAACTCCTCCACACAAGCTGTAACCAGTGCTCTGCTGTACACTGATAGAAGTCACAAGACTGTTCTACACTGCTGATGGGAAAAGGAATTTAGCAGTTTATATTTACTTGGTGAACGCGGGTCCGGGGAGAGCGGATGTGGTGAACGCGGGGTCCGGGGGGAGCGGATATAGTGAACGCGGGGTCCGGGGAGAGCGGAATGGGAGTTCGGGGAGGGAGGACACGGTGAGTGCGGGATCCGGGGAGGGCGAATGCGGGGTCCGAGGAGGGGACGGACTCGGGGTCCGGGGAGGGCGAATGCGGGGTCCGAGGAGGGCGGACTCGGGGTCCGGGGAGAGCGGATATGCGGGTAGGAGAGGGCGAACACGGTGAATGCGGGGTCCTGGGAGGGTGAATGCGGGGTCCGGGGAGGGAAGGACGCGGTGAATGCGGGGTCCGGGGTTCAGGAACACTTTAGGTGAACGCACTTCCCATGTTTGGTGATCTCACATCTCTGGAAGGTCCGTCATGATAATTATTCCCTCGTGGAGACATCTTCGGGTCACACGGCTGGGAATGGCGACACACAAAGTCACATGACGAGTGAACACATTCGCTCTCGGTGGGCGTGGTCTTCATCGCTCCGGCACTTTTCTGCGTCTTTGTTGCGTTCTGTAGAATTAGATGTTAAAATCACAAAGTCACACGTTTGTCTTATCTGCACATCCAGAGCGTTCTTATTAAAGAATAAGTTCACTTTTGTTCCCATAGGCCCCTCCCCCTCAGATGATGATTCGGGGAGAAGTTCTATCTGTTAGATCTGAAATCAGCGAGGCTCCGCCCACACGGCTGCATCATTCATTTCAGAGTTCTGTGAATGAGACTACAACTCCTGGCAGCGGCGGGGCTCCTGTAGTGTTCATTGAACTACCATGAGGGCGCTGTGGAGCTCTGGGATGGTTCGTTGAAGCTTCCTGGCAGAATGTCTGCTTGACTGTACATCCCGTGTACCCCGTACATCCCGTATACCCCCATACATCCCGTATACCCCCTTACATCCCGTGTACCCCATATCCCCCCCATACATATGTACATCCCGTATACCCCCATACATCCCGTGCATCCCATGTACCCCCATATGTACATCCCCGTGCATCCCATATACCCCTGTACATCCCATATACCCCTTACATCCCGTATACCCCCATACATCCCGTGCATCCCAATACCCCTGTACATCCCATACCCCCGTACATCCCGTATACCCCCGTACATTCCGTGCATCCCATATACCCCCATACATCCCATATACCCCTGTACATCACGTACACCCCCATACATCCCGTACACCCATACATCCTGTACACCCCCATACATCCCGTACTCCCCATATACCCCCATACATCCCGTACACCCCATATACCCCCATACATCCCATATACCCCCATACACTCTGTATACCCCCATACATCCCATATGCCCTATATATCCCCGTACATCCCGTATACCCCTGTACATGCCATTTACCCCGTGCATCCCATATACCCCTGTACATTCTGTGCATCCCGTATACCCCATACATCCCGTGTACCCCATATACCCCCGTACATATCGTGCATCCCGTATACCCCTGTACACCCCCATACATCCCGTATACCCCCATACATCCCGTATACCCCTGTACACCCCCATACATCCCATATGCCCCATATACCCCCGTACATCCCATATGCCCCATATACCCCCATACACCCTGTATACCCCCATACATCCCATATGCCCCATATATCCCCGTACATCCTGTATACCTCTGTACATCCCATATACCCCCGTACATGCCATATACCCCTGTACATTCCGTTCATCCCGTATACCCCATACATCCCGTGTACCCCATATACCCCTGTACATGCCATATACCCCCGTGCATCCCGTATATCCTGTATACCCCCGTACATCCCGTACACCTTGTACATCCCATATACCCCCGTACACCTTGTACATCCCATATATCCCATATATCCCGTATACCCCCGTAAATCCCGTATACCTCGTGCATCTGAGATGGACGCGGTGCAACCATTTTGGTTTCAGTCCTGCTAAGGGTATCCATTTCTCCTTCCCCCTCCCTTCCTGAGAGGCACAGTGACATATGTGTGTGTGTTAAGTGTCACAGGCCAGATCCCAGCAGGGGCCACGTGGTGCTGCACTGCCTGGAGAACCCGTGTAACTTCCCACCTCCAGAAAAGAGAACTGAACCTTCCCAAGAAGCACAAACCAGATAACATTTTTAAAAGATCCAGTTTTGCCGTCTCATATCTTGAAATATGGAAGACTTACATAAAAACCGGGCACCTCATCAGATGGCGAATGCGCAGATGAACATTTTGATGGGTCACTCATCCACCTCAGATCATCAGGGAAGCCAAAACATAGAACTCGTACACCGTGTAACGTACAATTTCATAATTCATATCTACATGATCCTTTGACTTATCTGCATAATAAAATACCCACGGAGAGATTGTCGCTTGTGCAGCTGGGAAGTTATTGGCCAGAATATGAATTAGGAAAGATGCTGGTTCTAATTTTGGGTTCCGCCTGCCAATCCCCCCCTAAACAGAGTATTGGTCAGTTACTCAGAGCCCCCCCCCCCCCCCTGCTGGGGGACTTTAAAAAACAGGCTAGCAGGCCTAAAGAAGTAAATAAAAGACATCTCCCATTGTAACATCAATACCACCTGGGGAGACCCTTCCCTCTGCAACTTGGATCTGCTGACATCAAATGCTGAACATGGCAAGTAACTTAACCCCTTAACTTCCTATTATCTCTTTGCTGTGCTGTTATTCTCTGTATATATATATATATATCTTAGTGATATCTTTTTTTCTATAAATATTTTTATTGCACCCGTTTGACCTTTTAGTAATAAATCTTTCTGAAAGTGTTTGTCACGGACTGCCAGGGCCTCTCCCATCCCCCGCCATATCCCTTCACCCCCTCCCTCCCCTCTTGCACATTCCGATGTCTGTGGAGCTTCCATGGACAGGGCTGGGTCGGCCGTTGCCGAGGCAACCTAGCTGCGTCCCACATGGTTTTCAAAAGACTAGCACAGGAAGCAGCCCCTCTCTCTCTGTTCCTGTCCATGCTGCTGGAATCATCTTGCTCCCAGAAAGATGCTGGGAGGCTTGGGTGAGGGGGGGGACCGAGCCACCCCAGCCATCCCCCCTGCGCACTCTGCAGACCCCCAAAAGGTCAGGACTGTAGCCCTCTGCAATACCCCATGGTTGGGAGTCTCCACAGCTCTGCATGAGCCTTCTCCTCAAAGGTCAGACCCCACAGCTGAGACCCTGCAAGTCTGTAAGCCTGTCTACTGAGCACCCTTGCACCCTGTCTGCTGCTGAGTGCCCTGGGAGCTGCTGCTGAGGGACCCTGCACACTGTCCGTGGCTGTGTGTCCCTGGAAGCTGTCTGCTGCTGAGTGCCCTGGGGGCTGCTGCTGAGGGACCCTGCACACTGTCCGTGGCCGCAGGTCCCCGGAAGCCGTCCGCTGTTGAGTGCCTGGGGAGCTGCTGCTGATCAGTGGTTGTCCCTGGAATGCTGACCGCTGGTCGTCCCTGTCTGGAGCTGCCTGCCGCTGAGGGTCTGCAAGCTGCTTACCGTGAGTGTCCTGAACTGTCCCCGCTGTGTGCACCGACCACCCGTGTCCTGAACTGTCCCTGTTGTGCGCACAGACCACCGGGGTTAGGCACTGCCCTACTACACGCCTAGACTACCCTTACTTGAACGCCATGGCGTGCCTGGACTATAGCTACCTGTGGTGCCCCTGAGTGCTTGAGCCATCGCTACCTGCTGAGTCCCCGTGAACCCAATGTCCCTAGAAAGCTGGGTGGGAGCTGTGCTGAGGCTAGACTCCACAGCTAGAGTCCCCGAGACCCCTGCCTAGGGGTAGGTTGCCGCCTGTTGCCTGAGGCCCCTGCCCAGTGGTAGGTTGCCGCCTGTTGCCCAAGGCCCCTGCCAAGGGGTAGGTTGCCACCTATTGCCCGAGGCCCCTGCCCAGTGGTAGGTTGCCGCCTGTTGCCCGAGGCTCCTGCCCAGTGGTAGGTTGCCACCTATTGCCCGAGGCCCCTGCCCAGGGGTAGATTGCCGCCTGTTGCCCGAGGCCCCTGCTCGGGTAGGTTGCCACCTGTTGCCCGAGGCCCCTGCCCAGTGGTAGGTTGCCACCTGTTGCCCGAGACCCCTGCCCAGGGGTTGCCCCCCCAGGGGTGTTTCCCCCAGAGACCCCTGCCCAGGGGTGGTAGATTGCCGCCTGTTGCCCGTTGCCCGAGGCCCCTGCCCAGTGGTAGGTTGCAGCCTGTTGCCCGAGGCCCCTGCCCAGTGGTAGGTTGCAGCCTGTTTGCCCCTGAGCCCGAGGCCCCTGCCCGAGGCCCCTGCCCAGTGGTAGGTTGCAGCCTGTTGCCCGAGGCCCCTTCCCAGTGGTAGGTTGCCGCCCGTTGCCCGAGACCCCTGCCCAGGGGTAGATTGCCGCCTGAGGCCCCTGCCCAGTGGTAGGTTGCCACCTGTTGCCCAAGACCCCTACGCAGGGGTAGGTTGCCGCCTGTTGCCCGAGACCTCTGCCCAGGGGTAGATTGCCGCCTGTTGCCCGAGGCCCCTGCCCAGTGGTAAGTTGCCACCTGTTGCCCAAGACCCCTGCCCAGGGGTAGATTGCCGCCTGTTGCCCGAGGCCCTTGCCCAGTGGTAGGTTGCCGCCTTTGCCCGCCGCTGCTGTTGCCCGAGTCTCCAATCCGCTGTCCAGTCACGGAGGGAGCTCGGCTGAGGCCCCAAGCCTAGGGGGGAGATTGCCTGCCTGTCGCTGAAGACCCCCCGTGCCTGGAATCGTCCCTGGTTTGCGCACACATCACCCTCCCTGCCATTTCCCCATTGAGTGTCTGTCCTTTTGTTGCTTCAATAAAGCTTTGTGTCCCCCATCTTCTCCGTGTGCTCTGTCCTGCCTGCTCTTCCTTTGGTGTTGAACTGTTTCTATAGCTTTTAATTGCAATTTACGAATCCCCGCCTTTTAAGAGAACGCTACTGTTTGTTTTAACCCTCTATAACCGGCCCGCGGACCGTTTTATACAGACGATTATTCAATCATTATAGTGTATCAGCTGAACCCCAAGATTCCTCTTTCCAGTAACAAATCGCTCAGGCTGCAGGCACCGATTGTAGTCCATTAGCTGGAAAATCGCTGTGCAGAGTGCAGCTGGGCGTGGCATTGTTACGCACGTCACATCGCGGTGTTAGATTGGCTAGTCCTTCGGTCACGAGTTTGGTGAGAAGATCTGGGGTCTGACGCCGCGGTCGTGACATATTAGACGTCGCGCTCGTGCGATCGTTGCATGTTGAGGGTGGCGATCGTGCGATCCGTGACACCTCGTACATCCCGTATACCTCGTACCTCCCATATTATCCCGTATACCTCGTACCTCCCATATTATCCCGTATACCTCGTACCTCCCATATTATCCCGTATACCTCGTACCTCCCATATTATCCCGTATGCCTCGTACCTCCCATATACCCCCGTACATCCTGTATACCTCGTACCTTCCATATTATCCCGTAAACCTCGTACCTCCCATATTATTCCGTAAACCTCGTACCTCCCATATTATTCCGTATGCCTCGTACCTCTCATATTATCCCGTATACCTCGTACATCCCCTATACCCCCGTAATCCCATATATCCCGTATACCTTGTACATCTCTTATACCTCATACACCCCCCCGTACATCCCTATACCCTGTATACCCCTGTACATTCCATACACCCCGTACATTCCGTATATCCCTGTCACAGAGCTGGTCTCCCCCCCCCATCGTCTGGTCTGCTGCCTGCCACCCCCCAGCTGCCCCTCACTCTTCTGTTGCTGGCAATCTGGCCCCCTGCTGAGGGAGCATCCTGCTCCCCTGGCCAGGCGCCAGAAAGTCGGGCACCCTGCTGTGGGAATCCACATGCAGGCTCCCTCCTGTCACCCCCCCTCGCTGTCCCCACGTGCATGGCGGGATCCCGTCCTCCCGTGCTCGACAGGGACAAAGGCCGCGTTCCCTGGGTGGGTCCGGAGACACGGGGGGTTGGGGACCATTGCCATGGTAATCTGACATTAAGTCTCGGGTTACCATGGGAACATGCCCAGCTCTGTACTTAAGGCAGAGCGATGCCCCCGTCCCTAGTATATCTCCTGGCTGCTGTCCCTGCTGTGTGAGTGAGGTCTGAGCTGCGGACCAGCCTCCTCATTGATCAGATCCTTTCCTCCTCTCACTGGCTCCCCTGCCTGCCAGTCTGCTGCTGGATCTCTCCCCTGTGCGGACTTAACCCTTTGCTGCCCGTGAGCCTGGCGGACTTAACCCTTCCCTGCCTGGAGCTGCCTGTGTGCATTGACCCTGTGTTGCCGGGGTGGACTGTAGCCCTCCATGTCTGGCTCCCCGCATCCAGTAAGTGGACTAACTCCATGCTGCCTGAAAGACTGAGCCCAATTCTCCCCAGGAACCCCAGTTCCCATGGAACCTTTGCCCCTCTGTCCTATTGAACCCTGTGGACTATCGGCCCCCTGTTGTCCCATATTGCCTTCCAGAGAACTTTACTGTGTTGCTGTGTCTGGTGTGGATCTGTGGACAAACGGATCTATTGTCTGTACCCCAAAAAACTCCCCAATAAACGTCCGCATGTCGGGTTCTATGCAGTCTCTCTGTGTGCTCTCTCGATGCGCTTCTAGTACTTGACAACTGGTTGGCAGCAGCGGGACGAGAGCACTTGAGATGGTAGATGAGAGTCTGCATACGATGGAAGCGGTGGCCCCGGAATATCGACAATGGATGGCAACCAGCTTACAAGAAAAGGCCAGAACTTTGGACCTCAACTACAAGGGACTTAACAAAGATCAGCTGGTCCAGATGCTGGAGGAAGCCAGCCAATGGTGACGGGAAGAGTCAGGCACAGACAGGGTCCAAGCGGTCTTGAGGGAAGATGGACCAGAGCTTCACAGCACAAGCGGCAAGAGCCCTTGGGTCATCTGTTACGAGGAAGAGATGGCCATTCTAGGGGAGGATGCCACCATAGATAGAAAGATGGCGGCCATTGAAAAAGGCTCAAAAAGAGACAAAGAGTGGGAAGCTGCAAAGAACCAAGCAGCTGCTCCTGTGGCTGTCCCTGTGGCATGGGAGGCCCAGAGAATATCCAGGAAGGACTTTAAGCCCTACCAAGAGCACACTGGGGATGTGGATGGGTTCTTCCAGGACTTTGAATACCAGTGCAAACTACTGGAGGTCCCACCCACAGACTGGACTCGCCATGTGGTAGGGCTGCTTGACAGAGGGGCTGCTGAAGCCTACCGAATGATGGACCCCCTCAAGAAACGGAACTATGAGGAGAGAAAAAGGGCCGTACTGGACTACTATGCGGTCTCATTGAAGTCATATCGGGCCCAGTTCCGGACTACCCCCCGCCTCCCAGAGGCCTCCTTCAGAATATTTGCACACAAGTTGTCGGTTGCCTTCCACCAGTGGCTGGAAGGGGAGAAGGCAACCTCCCCTGAGCAGATCATCCAGGCCATCCTGAAGGAACAGTTCCTTTTCAAGTGCCCCCCCCCCCGAGCTCCGACAGTGGGTGCGTGGGCGGAAACCTGCCACCCTGGAAGAATCTGCAGCCTTAGCGGATGAGGCTCTCCTCATTAACCCACAATGGAAGAAGCCTGCTACTGAGGCACTCCAAGCTGCCATGATGCCCAATCCTGCACTGGATGGGCCCCAAACAGTGCCAACGCCACAGCCCCTACTACCACCTCATCCAGCCACCTCTCAGTGGGGCCCCAGACCGGCCTTAGACAGGCATTGTTTTGGCTGTGGACAGACTGGTCACTAGCAGGCCAGCTGCCTAACCAAGAAACAGACTCTTGGACCTAGTTTGCCGTGGCCGGTACACTGTGTGGATCTGGAGTTCTTGCTGGAAAAAAAATTTTTAAGCAACAGACAGCATGGATTCATGAAAGACAGAAATTGTCAAACAAAATTGATTTCTTTTTATGAGGAGGTGAGCAAAACCTTGGACAGAGGGGTGGCGGTGGACGTGGTATACTTGGACAGAGGGGTGGCGGTGGACGTGGTATACTTGGACAGAGGGGTGGTGGTGGACGTGGTATACTTGGACAGAGGGGTGGCTGTGGACGTGGTATACTTGGACAGAGGGTTGGCTGTGGACGTGGTATACTTGGACAGAGGGGTGGCTGTGGACGTGGTATACTTGGACAGAGGGGTGGCGGTGGATGTGGTATACTTGGACAGAGGGGTGGCGGTGGATGTGGTATACTTGGACAGAGGGGTGGCGGTGGACGTGGTATACTTGGACAGAGGGGTGGACGTGGTATACTTGGACACAGGGGTGGCGGTGGACGTGGTATACTTGGACAGAGGGGTGGCCATGGACGTGGTATACTTGGACAGAGGGGTGGCGGTGGACGTGGTATACTTGGACAGAGGGGTGGCCGTGGACGTGGTATACTTGGACAGAGGGGTGGCGGTGGACGTGGTATACTTGGACAGAGGGGTGGCGGTGGACGTGGTATACTTGGACAGAGGGGTGATGGTGGACGTGGTATACTTGGACAGAGGGGTGACAGTGGACGTGGTATACTTGGACAGAGGGGTGGTGGTGGACGTGGTATACTTGGACACAGTTCCCCACACACGGCTAATGTGTAAGGTAAAGTCTACAGGCTGGAATAATCTGAATGTAAATGGATAGAAAACTGGCTAAAAGATCATATTCAGAGAGTAGTGGTTAATGATTCATACTCTGAATGGTCTAGGGGTGTCAGTGGGGTACCCCAAGGTTCAGTGTTATTAGTGGTGTACCCCAGCGTTCAGAGTGATTAGTGGGGTACCCCAAGGTTCAGTGTTAGTAGTGGGGTGCCTCTAGGTTCAGTGTTAGTGAGGTACCCCAAGGTTCAGTGTTATTAGTGGGGTACCCCAAGGCTCAGTGTTAGTGGGGTACCCCAAGGCTCGGTGTGATTAGTGGGGTACCCCAGGGTTTGGTGTGATTAGTGGGGTACCCCAGGGTTTGGTGTGATTAGTGGGGTACCCCAGGGTTCAGTGTGATTAGTGGGGTTCCCCAGGGCTCAGTGTTAGTGGGGTACCCCAGGGCTCAGTGTTGGGACCCTTACTTTTTAATATATTTATAGACAATATGGGGTGTGAGATTATAAATCCCATCTCAGTGTTTGCAGATGACACCAAGCTGTGCCGGGGATAACGTCCTTACAGGATGTCTCCAACTTACATCCGACCTCAATGCTCTGTGTAATTGGGGGTAAGAATATGCATCAGATGTACAGTGCAGGAAATGTGTATTTGCTCCCCCCTGATGGTGAATGTTCGCCCCTCACACAGAAATGATCGGTCTAACAATGGAATGTTCGCCCCCCTCACACAGAAATGATCGGTCTAACAATGGAATGTTCGCCCCTCACACAGAAATGATCGGTCTAACAATGGAATGTTCGCCCCTCACACAGAAATGATCGGTCTAACAATGGAATGTTCGGTGTAACACTGAGAGACAGAATACAACAACAAATTCAGCAGAAATGTGTCTAACAAATGATGCAATAATATTAATAATAAATAAATATGAAATAAATATGAAATAAATCATATATATAATAAATAAAAATGAACCCCTAACTCTAACTAAAAAAAAAAGAAATGCAAAAAAAAATAATTAAAGAGAAAAAATAAATGAACCGTAAACCTAACCACTAACCAGCCTTTCTCCACCTTGTCAATGTAGAGGAACCCCTGACCTTACTTTCCGGTCTCAGGGAACCCCCTCCCCCCCCCCCCCCCCCGGCTAAAAATGACTTTATCTGCAATTCCTGATACGTTGGTGTGATGGTCGGACGTAGGAACGCTCCTTACATTTGTGGTCATCGGGAAGAATCACCCCCCCCCCCCCCCACAGATTGCTAAGAAGATCAATGGTGTCAGTGGGAACTTACCTGAGAGGCAACAATTGCTCATTGCACAAGGAGCTCCTGGCAACCTCTGGAGGAGTCCTGGTGGAGAAACCGTGCGCTAACCCGATCCAATATAAATAATAATAATAATTGCAAAAACAAAATACATAATTATGAAATAAATCTACCCCTAAACTCCACCCCTGACTTTAACTGGCAACCCTCAACCACCAACTCTGACCGAAGCCGAATCCCCAACCCTGACAAAGAAATAAAAACAAAGATTAACCACATGCCGCCCAGCCACTGTGGAAATACGTCGGCACGGCTGGGCAAAACCACGTTTTAAAAAGCGTGTTTTTAAAACAGGTAGGGGGCGCGTGCGAGGCGTGCTGCCGCCCTACCTATCCCGCCGATCATGGCCGCAGATGTCAGTCGCCGGGTCACAGCTGGTCGTTACCGGCTATGTCCCGGCGATCGGCGGCAATCACTGACAGAGAGCAGGGCTGCAGTAGCTGTGCTTTCTGTCAGTTCCCTGACAGCTCCAGGACATGCTGATCGGGAGAGAAGAGTTTCTCTCTCCCGATCAGCGGAGTTCCCTGCAGTACACACCCCGCCCCGCCCCCTAGTAAAACACTCCCCTCACACAGTTAACCCTTCCCTGAATAATAAAAACTTAACCCCTTCCTGCCCAGTGCCATTAGTACAGTGTCAGGGTTTTTTTTTTTTTTTTTGCACTGATCACTGTATTGGTGTCACTGGGGATGTCAAAATTGTCAGCCTTTTTTTTTTATAGCGCAAAAAATAAAAAACCCGCACAGGCAATCAAATACCACCGAAAGAAAGATCAATTTGTGGGGAAAAGAAGGATGTAAATGTCATTTATGTACCGTATTGCATGACCGCGCAATTGTCCGTTAAACTAGCGCAGCGCTATATAGCAGAAAAATGGTGTAAATTGCAATATCTCTCCCATAGTTTGTATCTCTATAACTTCACACAAAGCAATCAATATACACTTATTGGGATTTTTTTTTACCAAAAAACATGGAGCAGAATACATTTTGGCCTAAATTTATAACCAACTTTGAGTTTACTATATATTTTTTATAGCTGAAAGTAAAAAATATAATTTTTCTTCAAAGTTTTTGGCCTTTTTTTGTTTATAGCGTGAAAAATAAAAAGCGCACAGGTGATCAAATACCACCGAAAGAAAGCTCTATTTGTGTGAAAAAAAGGACGTAAATTTCGTTTGGGTGCAGCGTTGCATGACCGCGCAATTGTCAGTTGAATTAGTGCAGCGCCGAGTAGCAAAAAGAGGCGTGGTCATTAAGGGGGGTAAATCCTCAGGAGGGGGAGGGGTTAATAAATGCCTTATTATTTATTTTGATAGAATGATAATATTAATAATAATAAATAAAATAATTAACTTAGAACTCTAACCCTAAACAAAAATAAATAATAATAAATAAAAAATACATCATTATAAAATAAATATACCCCTAAGCTCCACCCCTAACTTCAACTCGCAACCCTCAACCAGCAACTCTGACCGAAACCGAATCCCCAACCCTGACAAAGAAACAAAAAGAAAAACGAATCAATAATAAATGTCTTATTATGTATTATTATTTTTTTATTTTAATAGATTGATGATGATAATAAAACATTAATTAACCTCTAACCCTAAACAAAAAAAATAACAAATAAATTAAAAATAATAAAAAGAAAAGCTGATGAAAAAACTACAAAATTTGAAAAACAAATTATGAAACACATTTTTTTTTTTTTTGGCTATTAAAAAAAAGGCCGGACTCAAAAATGCTTTAAAATTTCTGTACAAAAACACGCAAAAGTACAAAAAATGCCCCCAAAAAACACTCAAAAACGCAACGCTGCGGTGTGAATGCCGCCGTGGAGAGCGACCGTGCGAGATGTTCTCTGGAATACGAGGATAATAAAGTGCGGTGCTGTGTGTGGGACGGTGGATGGTTCCAATGTCATGGAAGATATTCCGTCACACCTTTACCAGTCACCACATTCACACGGAACACGGATCACATGATCGAACTTTCTGCCACGGACAATGGTCACGAATAGTGGGTGAATCTCCCAGCGGGGACACAGACACAAGTTTGGACTTTTCCTTTATGGTGGGAGGATTGTAAGGTGTGTCCAGTCCTCCAGGATCAGCAGAGGGGGGAGGGGGCTGGAATTTCGGGAATTCGCCCGGGATTAACCCCGTCCTCACCGACACAGCTCCACCTAGCTCCTGTCCAGAGCGACTCCTGGGAGAGGGAGGGGGGAGGGGGCAGGCAGTGAGGCCTGTATGAGGATCCTGTACAGACCAGCCCAGGAATGTTACTGCTGGAAAAGTCAGAGGAGAGCAAAACCAGGGACTGAACCACTGACACCAGGGACTGCACCACTGACACCAGGGACTGAACACCACCAGGGACTGCACCACCACTGGGACTGCACCACTGACCCAGGGACTGCACCACTGAAACCAGGGACTGAACCACTGACACACCAGGGACTGCACCACTGACACCAGGGACTGCACCACTGAAACCAGGGACTGCACCACTGAAACCAGGGACTGCGCCACTGACACCAGGGACTTCCTCATCCAGACTTCCTCACCGGGATCTATTCAAACTTTTCCCCTTCCTGAGCCATGACTGCTGGATGTTGTTCTTCTCCAACTCCACACCGAAGGATAGGATCCTGATCTGAGCTGTGCGGAATCTAGAGGCTTCTCCCAGGATACTCTGCAGGATCCAGCAGCACCTCTCTTAGCATGATGTGTGGGAATCTACTAACCACTATTTGGATCTTCTTCTGGACCTGGTGATCTCATTAGGATCTCCTGTTGGATCTAGTTATCCCTCTTATGATGTCCTGTTGAACCCAGTAACCACTCTTTGGATCCCCCGTTGGACCTAGTGACCTCTCTTAGGATCTCCTGTTGGACCTTCTGACCTCTCTTAGGATCTCCTGTTGGACCTTCTGACCTCTCTTTTAGGATCTCCTGTTGTACTTTCTGACCTCTCTCTAGGATCTCCTGTTGGACCTCTGACCTCTCTTAGGATCTCCTGTTGGACCAAGTGACCTCTTTAGATCTGCCTGTTGGACCTTGACCTCTCTTAGGATCTCCTGTTGGACCTTCTGACCTCTCTTAGGATCTCCTGTTGGACCTTCTGACCTCTTTTAGGATCTCCTGTTGTGACCTTCTGACCTCTCTTAGGATCTCCTGTTGGACCTTCTGATCTCTTTTGATCTCTTTTAGGATCTCCTGTTGGACCAAGTGATCTTTCTTAGGATTGCCTGTTGGACTTCTGACCTCTCTTCGAGGATTCCCTATTGGACCTGTGACCTCTCTTAGGATCTCCTGTTGGACCTGTGATCTCTTTTAGGATCCCCTGTTGGACCTAGTGACCTCTCTTAGGATCTCCTGTCAGACTAGTGACCTCTCTTTAGGATCTCCTGTTGGACCTGTGACCTCTGTTAGGATCTCTGTTGGATCTAGTGACCTTCTTAGGATCTCCTGTCAGACTAGTGACCTCTCTTAGGATCTCCTGTCAGACCTAGTGACCTCTTTTAGGATCTCCTGTCGGACTAGTGACCTCTCTTAGGATTTCCTGTTGGACCTGTGATCTCTTTTAGGATCTCCTGTCAGACCTAGTGACCTCTCTTAGGATCTCCTGTTGGACGTAGTGACATCTCCTAGGATGTGTGGTATCTAGTGACCTCTCTTAGGATCTCCTGTCAGACCTAGTGACCTCTCTTAGGATCCCCTGTTGGACCTAGTGACCTCTCTTAGGATCTCCTGTCGGACTTAGTGACCTCTCTTAGGATCTCCTGTTGGATGTAGTGACCTCTCTTAGGATCTCCTGTTAGACGTAGTGACATCTTGTAGGATGTGTGGTATCTAGTGATCTCCCTTGGCATCTTCTGCTGGATTTGGTGACCTCTCTTAGGGTTTCATGATCTCTCTGAGGATCTTGTGCTGAGATCTAGTTGACTTTTCTGTTCTGTCCATTTCATTCTTGTTCAGCACCTGGGAAAGGATCTGTCCTCCACCCCAGATAGAAGATTTTGGATCTCTGGCCTTGTTCCCTTTTTCTGGGAAATTTCACAGAACTTTGACTGATGAGATGGCGAAGTCCGGCGCTCTGGATGAGATTTCAGCGGAGTTTCGGGCACACTGCCCACAATGCCAGGAGATGTTCTCAGACCCCCGGGTGCTGCCCTGCCTGCATACCCTCTGCATGGACTGCCTGAGCAGGCTGGATCCCTTCACCACGTTGGAGAGGGGGCAGAAACAGAGGAGCCTCCTGTGCCCGGTGTGCGATTCAGAGGTTGCACTGCCAGCGGGGGGCGTACAAGGTTTCTTACCCGACATGCTGGCGCAGACGGAGGTGCTGCGGGAACGGCTGCGGGAGCGGAGGCCACCAGGTGCCATGTGACCTGTGCGTGGATGGGAAGGGCGAGAGGCGCTGCCAGGAGTGCAAGATCAACATGTGCGAGTTCTGCTGCCAGGCGCACAGGTGAGCGGGAAAGGGGAGCGCGCATGGGCGCATCAGCCGCAGGAACCAATCAGATGACAGCTTTCTGTAGCTAAATAACCGTTTGCCTTGGTGAGGTGCAAGTCCCAGCAGAACCTTTTCTTCTAGATTTGGTTGGAGTGGAGAAGGAACCCAACAATGAAACGATTCCAGGTCCTCCATCCTGGAGAGTCAATCAATGATGGCTGCTGAAGAGAGGTGGGGGACGTCGGGGGGTAGTATTTCAGGATGTAGGCTGGGTGGTGCAGGCTCCCTCTGTCTATAGATAGCTCAGGAGGTGGACACCTTAAGGTGGGAGACATCGGGGTGGGGGGGTGTTTTCGGGGTGGATCACTTGTATAGAGGGAGGTGGACACCTTGGGGGTGATCGGGGTGGAGGGGAGTTTTCAGGATGTAGGCCGGGTGGTGCAGGCTCCCTCTGTGTATAGATAGCTCAGGAGGTGGACACCTTGAGGTGGGGGAGATCGGGGTGGAGGGGAGTATTTGGGGTGCAGGCTCCCTCTGTCTATAGATACCTCAGGAGGTGGACATATTGAGGTGGAAGACATTGGGGTGGGGGGGCGAGGTGCAGGGGGCGGTGCAGGTCCCTCTGTCTATAGATAGCTCAGGAGGTGGACATATTGAGGTGGGGACATCGGGATGTTGGGGGGGAGGGGGAGTTTTCGGGGTGCAGGCCGGGCGGTGCAGGTTCCCTGTCTATAGATAGCTCAGGAGGTGGGGGACACGTGATCTCCGTCCCCCCCAGAGGGCGCTGTGTGCAGGACACAGGGGGCATGGCATGAAAGGGGAGCGCACGTCTTGGATGGGTGCAGGGCAGAACTGATTGTAGGGAGATGGCCCAGCACGGCACCACTGACCAGTAAGGAAGGTTGGAAGAAAATAATAATAATATAATTATCAATGTAAACGGATCCAACTTATTTAGTATCAATAATGCAGAGTTCAGGGGTCAGTAGTATGTGATGCAGAGTTCAGGGGTCAGTAGTAGTAAGTGCAGAGTTCAGGGGTCAGTAGTAAGTGATGCAGAGTTCAGGGGGTCAGTAGTATGTGACATGCAGAGTTCAGGGGGTCAGTAGTAAGTGATGCAGAGTTCAGGGGTCAGTAGTAAGTGATGCAGAGTTCAGGGGTCAGTAGTTTGTAATGCAGAGTTCAGGGGTCAGTAGTATGTGATGCAGAGTTCAGGGGTCAGTAGTAAGTGATGCAGAGTTTCAGGGGGTCAGTAGTAGTATGTGATGCAGAGTTCAGGGGTCAGTAGTAAGTGATGCAGAGTTCAGGGGTCAGTAGTATGTGATGCAGAGTTCAGGGGTCAGTAGTAACATGATGCAGAGCTCAGGGGTCAGTAGTAAGTGATGATGCAGAGTTCAGGGGTCAGTAGTATGTAATGCAGAGTTCAGGGGTCAGTAGTATGTAATGCAGAGTTCAGGGGTCAGTAGTATGTAATGCAGAGTTCAGGGGTCAGTAGTATGTGATGCAGAGTTCAGGGGTCAGTAGTAAGTGATGCAGAGTTCAGGGGTCAGTAGTAAAAGTGATGCAGAGTTCAGGGGTCAGTAGTATGTGATGCAGAGTTCAGGGGGTCAGTAGTATGTGATGCAGAGTTCAGGGGTCAGTAGTAAATGATGCAGAGTTCAGGGGTCAGTAGTATGTGATGCAGAGTTCAGGGGTCAGTAGTATGTGATGCAGAGTCAGGGGTCAGTAGTATGTGATGCAGAGTTCAGGGGTCAGTAGTATGTGATGCAGAGTTCAGGGGTCAGTAGCAGATGCAGAGTTCAGGGGTCAGTAGTATGTGATGCAGAGTTCAGGGGTCAGTAGTATGTAGCAGAGTTCAGGGGTCAGTAGTAAGTGATGCAGAGTTCAGGGGTCAGTAGTATGTGATGCAGAGTTCAGGGGTCAGTAGTATGTGATGCAGAGTTCAGGGGTCAGTAGTAAGTGATGCAGAGTTCAGGGGTCAGTAGTATGTGATGCAGAGTTCAGGGGTCAGTAGTATGTGATGCAGAGTTCAGGGTCAGTAGTAAGTGATGCAGAGTTCAGGGGTCAGTAGTAAATGCAGATGCAGAGGGTCAGTAGTAAGATGCAGAGCTAGCTCAGGGTCAGGAGTATGTGATGCAGAGTTCAGGGGTCAGTAGTATGTAATGCAGAGTTCAGGGGTCAGTAGTATGTAATGCAGAGTTCAGGGGTCAGTAGTATGTAATGCAGAGTTCAGGGGTCAGTAGTATGTGATGCAGAGTTCAGGGGTCAGTAGTATGTGAGCGTGCAGAGTTCAGGGGGTCAGTAGTATGTAATGCAGAGTTCAGGGGTCAGTAGTATGTAATGCAGAGTTCAGGGGTCAGTAGTATGTAATGCAGAGCTCAGGGGTCAGTAGTATGTAATGCAGAGTTCAGGGGTCAGTAGTATGTGGATGCAGAGAGTCAGGGGTCAGTAGTATGTGATGCAGAGTTCAGGGGTCAGCAGTAAGTGATGCAGAGTTCAGGGGTCAGTAGTATGTGATGCAGAGTTCAGGGGTCAGTAGTATGTGATGCAGAGTTCAGGGGTCAGTAGTATGTGATCAGAGTTCAGGGGTCAGTAGTATGTGATGCAGAGTTCAGGGGTCAGTAGTATGTGATGCAGAGTTCAGGGGTCAGTAGTATGTAATGCAGAGTTCAGGGGTCAGTAGTATGTAATGCAGAGTTCAGGGGTCAGTAGTATGTGATGCAGAGTTCAGGGGTCAGTAGTATGTAATGCAGAGTTCAGGGGTCAGTAGTATGTGATGCAGAGTTCAGGGGTCAGTAGTAAATGATGCAGAGTTCAGGGGTCAGTAGTATGTAATGCAGAGCTCAGGGGTCAGCAGTAAGTGATGTAGATTATGGAGGTCATTAGTAATGCAGAGTTGCAGCATCTCGCTCCATTCAATGCGCTCCAACTCTCCTCCCTGTGCTTTCAGAAGCTGCAGCCAGTCAGATCGATGTATCTATAAATGTTGCGCTCCTAATTACAAAAATATATCGTGTAAAATACGTGACTTCAATTAAAGGCGTATATGATCAAAATAATGTGAAGATATCAAATATTTAAATACATTCATAAATGAACGTGATGAAAAACAAAATAATAGTCCAATATTGGTGATGAAAAGATAATATAGTGACTCGTGAATCCTTCGATCCGTTTAGATGTGCGCTCACCTCCTTCTGTGCCTAATGGATAGGCTGATTGCATTTTGCACCACATATTGTGTCAACTTCTCACCAAGCTGCTTGGCCATAGTTTGGTAGCCCAGTCCAGGTACCTTGTGTAGACACCATGCTTTCCCTGACATCCTTTTTTGGTCTAATATGCCATGGTGGAGAGTTTGGAAGATCTGATGGTTTGATGATCTCCTGCTCACAGGCTTTTATACGTTCCTTTGGTAACACAATGAATTAGCCACTCCCTTTAAGAGATGAATCTCAGCTTGACCTGTATGGCGGGGACATCTGGGAGGGAAAAATCCTGCTGAATGATAGGGGATCCATCCTTCTTTCCCTCATTGAACAATTGCAGATCCCATGATTTCAGTTAGGCCCCATTTCTGCTGAATTGTGTTGGTTATTCTGTCTCTCCCCATTTTTGTGTTGTCAGACCGAACATTCCATTGTTAGACCGATCATTTCTGTGTGAGTGGGCGAACATTCCATTGTTCAGAGGGGGTGCGTTTGATGGCCCCACAATTGAGAAGAATTGTGCAGCATCATTGTTGGTGAGGGCGGGCCAGACATTCCATTGTTAGACCTGATCATTTGCAAGCAAATGCCTGTGAGGGGCGAACATTCCCATCATTGTTAGACTGAGTCATTTGCTTGTGTGCCAAGGGGCGAACAATTCCATTGTTAGACCGGGTCTTTGATGTGTGTACAGCCCCTGCCGGGGCCCTCCCACTAGTCATGATCTGCCTATTTGCTTTGAGGAGTACAGAGACCCAGTGATGACATCACTGGGATGACAAAGTATGTAATTAAAACATTATTGTGTTGATGGGGGGGGGGGGGGGCATTTTAGACCCGAAGCAGCAATCGGTAGGGGGGATGAGGTGAGTACCAGGAAGGGTGTGTCTGTACACTGCGGGGTCGGTGGGTGTGTGGGCCGAACGGCACGTGAGGACGTCACCCTGGTACACGGAATACACACTTCCCCATTTCTCATCCGCATTTCTGCTTCATTATAAACAACACGACGATTAACTTCTCACCAACCGGAAATATTACAAAACTGTAACTTTGTAACAAAACTACACAGTGAACGGAATTACCGGGAAGGATACATTTTTATTTGCATAATTTTTTACAGCAACAAAACATATTCCCATCATTGTAGAAATATTGGAGGACAAACTTGTTTTTTAAAATTGTGTTTTTGCACAGCAGCCATCTTTCTTCACTGATTGAGGTGTCTCTGGCCTGGAACAAGCATGCGTGCAGTGAAGGTGACTGGATACCCACGCTTGTTCTGGTCGGTGAGGGTTGAACGGTGGAAGGACATTAATGATCATTTTATCTTTCCTCCACACAGGCGGCAGAAGAGAACAGCGGCTCATTGCTTGTTGCTCCTCAGGGACCTTCCTCCCGGCTCCTCGCTCTCTCCGGCTCCGTACTGTTCTCTCCATCCATTGGAGGAGCTGGGATTATTCTGTGAGGCCTGTGCGGTTCCCTCGTGCCGGGACTGCGCTCTCCTCAAGCACCATGGACATGAGCTGCGCCCCGTGGTGGAGGTGGCGGTGAAGCACAAGGAGCAGCTCCGAGGAGCCGTAATAAAGTCGGATCCACAGCTGGAGGACCTGGAGAAGACTCTGCATGCTGTATACAGGGTGGGGGAGGACCTGAGGCAGAGGGCAGATATTCTGAGGAAGGAGGTAGAGGTCTTCACTGAGGGGTATATAAAGGCGGTCCAAGAGCACAAACTCCGCCTCCTGCGTGACCTCGATGAGGAAGTTCATCGGAAGGAGCAGGCCTTGAACCTACAGAAAGCTCGGGTCCATCAGCAACTCTCAGACCTCCGTACTGCCACCACCTTCACCAGGGGCCTCCTGCACTGCGGGCCCGACCACCATATTGTGCGTGCCAAGGTCCTGGCCCTGAGCCGCCTCCAAGATCTCAGCCATGGGGACCGCAGCAAAGCGGAACAGGTGGAGCCCGTCAGCATCCAATTCAGTCCGCTGGAACAGGCGGGGCCGTGCCGAGGATACCAGGTGTACGGTGCGGTGCAGAGAGGGGGGGTCGACCCCGAGAGGTGCGAGGTCAAAGGGCAAGGTGAGATTTCAGAGCTGAAGTGTGGAAAAGTGAAGCGAGTTATCAACCAATCGGATTCTGGGCTTAAAGCCAATCGAAGCCTTAAAACGTTTTGGTATTTCTTTATAGTCCTGTCCCCGGGCGTGGCAGGATTGATGGCCGATTTGTGCATGGAAGTGCCTTAAAATACCTGTTACCATTGGTGGGAATGATGTTTCCTGCCCTCCTACTCCGATGCTCTGTGTTGGCAGAGCTGAGTAACAGCCACACCCCTCATCACAGCCACACCCATCTCATCACAGCCACACCCCTCATCACACAGCCACACCCCTCATCACAGCCACACCCCTCATCACAGCCACCCCTCAATCACAGCCACACAACTCAGAGCAATGTTCTTGTATAGCAGAGAAGAGTGGGGGGAGGGTATGTCTACATAATAACATATACATTGTGTGTAGACCTCACCCCCGTAAGGGGTCCACTGTTTTGGTCCCAAGGTTCCTTCCCCAGTCAGTGTACGAGTAGCCAGGCACAGCCGCAGTCACTCTTCTGGCTCAGGGGTGTCCTTTAATGCTTTATTAAACTTGAACCTGGATGGGTTCCGGGTAAATGTGAGATGCTCCTGTAGGGCAAAGTAACTACTTGAGGACTCTCTCATAACTTCCCAGCACAGTCCTCGCAGTGGCAATGGATGGACGGAACTACACGGGGGCACCACAGGAAACGTCCAGCTTTGAGCACAGGCTGACACTGATTCTAGAGGGATAACAGTCCCTGGGGTCTCTCGCACTGGTCTGTACAGACGAATGTTCTTAGATATTTGGATTCCAATATCAGCCAGACATGCCTCCCGTGAACTCTCCAAACCAGATCTCCAAAAGAAACCCCTCGATCGACTCCAGCAAAATTCAGTAGAATAGGCCCCCCGGCTAACCCAGCTGGGACCTCGATGAACAAAAAAGCACAGCTGGACTATCAGTAGGGCAGCAGCCCTTCAGGCTTAGATCTCCTCCTCCTGGACAAGAACCCCCCTGCTCTAGGCCTCAAACTATTTATGTTCCTTCCCAGCCACCTACTGGGCACCCTCCCTCAGGGATTGGCTGGGACAACATAAATGTCAGGCTGCCTATTAGACTCTCCCAGCCCACTACATTCCAGAACCCTCCAGAAGGCGGGGGGAAGCAGTCAAATCTGCAACCACTGAGGCACAGAACAGCCCAAAATAATCACGAGATTACAGTAGAGATAAAAGAACAACATTTACATAGCCAAGCTAGCAGCCTAACTAGGAGGACAACATGGACAATGGAGCACTGGGTCCTCCTTGGTGAACCTTCTCAGACCCCAGATGACAATCTCCTCATGTACCTGGCTGTCCCGAGGGTGTCCCTGAGCAAGGGATTCCAAGATGTACAGATGAAGTAGTCCCAGGGAGAACTAGTTGGGTATTGCGCCTGACCGCCCTCTCCCTTCTCTGGCCCAGGGGGGGTAGAAGTACTCACACCTTCCTGTCCCGTAGCTTAATGGGTTGCAGCTTCTTTCAGGCCTCACACTGGGCTGGCTCCTTCCCGGCTGACAGACTGTCTTTTCTAAGTAGACTGTGGGACAGTGGAGGTCCTTCTGTCCAGCTTTAGCCTGTAGGTAGCCCCGCCTCTGCTGGGACTCCCCTCTCAGGCTCCACACCACCAGCACCATCCTTCGCGCCATCTTCCACCTGACTCTGCTGTTCAGGCTCTCCCATATTTAAGGGCTGTCCTCAGCACCATGCCAGGCCTCCTACCTGGGGATTAGCCAGGTTCCCTCAAACATGCAAATCCAGGTCTTCAACCCCTCTTCTAGAAAATACCAGAGCTTTCTAAAAGGTGTGGGAGGGCTCCAGATGCCCTGACCTGTACAACCTCCCAGCCTAACCTGAGGTAACCTCACTGCCTCATTCCCAGGCTGACTCATCCCAGGCTTGTAGCAAGCCTGTGACTAACATACAAAAATCCTACCTAATCCAGAGGGCACTACATGTTTTTATTGCATGTTGGTATTCTTTTGACTTACATGACCCTTTTTTCACAATTAATATGTGATTCGCATTTATTTGGAGTGCACCAGTCGCCCAGAGGTCCAGTCCCATGAGGGGTACAGCTTCATATTTGGACATCACCCCTCACTTAGACGCAGAGATATATAATAGCTTCATATTGCACCGCTCAGTGTACATTATCTGTACCTCCAGGACTTCACTCCGGGTCGTTGGGCGCTCTGTGTAGCTTCACCCTCATCTCTAAGAACAAAGTGGAGGAACCACAGGAACAGCCGAGAGTCACCGTGCTACACAAAGAGTCTGGAAGGTGAGAGGACAGGGCAGCTGTATCCTGGCTATACTGACATGTACACACAACCCACCGGGGTGATCAGATTCCAGCATTGGAGGTCCAGGAAGATCAGATTCCAGTTTTGAAGGGCCAGGGAGATCAGATTCCAGTTTTGAAGGGCCAGGGAGATCAGATTCCAGTTTTGGAGGTCCAGGGAGATCAGCTTTCAGTATTGGAGGTCCAAGGAGATCATATTCCAGTATTGGAGGTCCAGGGAGATTAGATTTCAGTTTTGGAGGGCCAGAGAGATCAGATTCCAGTTTTGGAGGTCCAGGGAGATCAGATTCCAGTTTTGGAGGTCCAGGGAGATCAGCTTTCAGTATTGGAGGGCCAGGGAGATCAGATTCCAGTTTTGGAGGTCCAGGGAGATCAGCTTTCAGTATTGGAGGGCCAGAGAGATCAGATTCCAGTATTGGAGGTCCAGGGAGATCAGATTCCAGTTTTGAAAGGGCCAGAGAGATCAGATTCCAGTTTTGGAGGGACAGGGAGATCAGATTCCAGTTTTGGAGGTCCAGGGAGATCAGATTTCAGTATTGGAGGGCCAGAGAGATCAGATTCCAGTTTTGGAGGTCCAGGGAGATCAGCTTTCAGTATTGGAGGTCCAGAGAGATCAGATTCCAGTTTTGGAGGGACAGGGAGATCAGATTCCAATTGTAGAGGTCCGGGGAGGTCAGATTTCAGTATTGGAGGTTCAGGGAGATCAGATTCCAGTTTTGGAGGCCCAAGGAGATTAGATTCCAGTTTTGGAGGTCCATCCTTAATGAGGCCATTCATTTCTTCAACAAACCTTCCATGAGGTTATGTATGAGTAGCGCTGCCCCCAGAGGAGCCGCTGAATTGTTTTGTGATTTCTCTGCACACCTGAAGATAGCAGACCTCGCTCACCCAGCACTTACTGACTCACCTTGAGGTATTTCAAAGGATTTATTTGGCTAAGGGTAGCCTAACCGCGGAGAGGAGAGATCTGGGGAAACTCCTGCAGTATTCTGACTATTAGTAGTGAACTGAACTGCATTTTCCTAACAACCGTATATAAAGACGCCCCATTTTATCCCACTAACCTGTGATTGATGAAAAAAAAAAGAACCTGTTGGCTGGTAAAGTTGGGGCCCTTGAAGAAGACACAACAGATCCCAGCAGACAACAGAATAACTTGTGCAATGTTAGACTCAGGGCGCCCTCTTCTGGGTCTCAGTAACAGTCAAGTTCAAGTCAGTGATAGAAGTTGCTGTGATCTCTCTCTTTCAGTTCTGCTGAGACATTCCCTCTTTTCCTCCCTTACAAGTGGTGGTGGTGCTCTCTAATCTACAGTCTGAGCACACCAGACATCCCAATCATACCTTGCACTGCGCAATGAGAAGTCTCTCCTGATTTTGGTCAGATATGGCAGGGTCCTGTTCAACCAGCAGCAGCAGCCAGTCCTTTCCCTGTACACCTGCTTGCTTCCAGACAGTCCTCTTCCTTTTCATCCCCAGCCTGCAGACCCTTCCCTTTGCTCTGTTGCATCAGCCAGTCACTTCCAGGATCGATTCAGACCCAGCCAAGATGGCCGCTCCCTGCACTGGAGACACTCCACAGTGGAGCATTGCAAAGTGGTCTTCTTAAAGATGGCTGCTGCACTTGTACATTAAGGAATATTCAGTGTAACCCTGTCCACACTGCAGAAGGACAACACAGCAGCAACAAAGGAAGAGGTCCAGCAGCAGTTATCAGCTGCAGTCCAGGTCACATGTGCATGTAATGTAGTTCATGTGTGTTATTAACCTGTAAAAGCCTCCCTTGTGTAGACATCCAAATGACCTGAGACTGCTGCTGGATACCTTCATCTTCATCCCCACTGTGCAGACCCCCCCCCCTACTGTACAGACCCCCCCCCCCCCTACTGTGTAGACTCCCCCTTGACTGTATAGACCCTCCCCCTAATGTGCACAACCTACTTTTATTGTGTAGGCCCTCCCCTGACTGTCCAGACCCTCCCGATTGTAGAGACCCTCCCCTAGTGTGCACAACCTGCCTCCATTGTGTAGACCCTGCTTCTACTGTGTAGATCAGGGGTCTCCAAACAAAGGGCCATTTTACTGTCCTTCTGACTTTAGGGGGGCCGAATAGTGGCCAGAGAGGGTGCAAAATGTCTTGGGCCCTTCATCAGTGAGAACATAACATGGCCTCAGGGCTTGTGGTCAGTAGGTGGAGAAGTAGTACCCCATCATTGGTATCAGTGGGAAAGTCATAGTGCCCCATTGTTGGTGTCAGTGGAAGGAATAATGCTTCATATCATTGGATAAGGGCTAGCGAAGGGCCCCATCCAGCCCTCAGACCACAGATTGGAGACCCCGGGTGTAGACACTTCTGCTCCCCCTAACGTCCAAACCCTCCCCCTATTGTGTTCACCCTCCTCCTACTGTGCATATTCTCCCTCCACCTATTGTTTGAACCCCACCCCTTACAATGTAGACCCTCCCCCTACTGTGAGGACCCTCCCCCTATTGTGTTCACCCTCCACCGGCTATGCAGACCTACTGTTTGAACCCCACCTCCTACAATGTATACCCTCCCCCTACTGTGAGGACCCCACCCCCTACAATGTAGACCCTCTTCCTACTGTGATGACCCCACCCCCTACAATGTAGACCCTCCCCCTATTGTGTTCTCCCTCCACCTGCTATGCAGACCCTCACCCCTACTGTTTGAACCCCACCCCTTACAATGTAGACCCTCCCCCTACTGTTTGAACCCCACCCCCTACAATGTAGACCCTCCCCCTACTGTGCGGACCCTCCCTTTTATTGTGCGGACCCCCCCTTGTATTGTGCAGACCCCCCCCTTGTATTGTGCGGACCCCCCCTGTATTGTGCGGACCCTCCCTTGTATTGTGCGGACCCCCCTTGTATTGTGCGGACCCCCCCTTGTATTGAGCGGACCCCCCCCTTGTATTGTGCGGACCCCCCCTTGTATTGTGCGGACCCCCCTTGTATTGTGCGGACCCCCCTTGTATTGTGCGGACCCCCCCCCTTGTATTGTGCGGACCCCCCTTGTATTGTGCGGACCCCCCCCTTGTATTGTGCGGACCCCCCTTGTATTGTGCGGACCCCCCCCCTTGTATTGTGCGGACCCCCCCCCTTGTATTGTGCGGACCCCCCCTTGTATTGTGCGGACCCCCCTGTCATTTTGTTCTGTTTTCTCTCTGGCAGAGCTCTCCAACCCTCCATCCAGGATAACCATGACGGAACGTACCAGATCTCCTACACCCCCACAGAGGCGGGGCATCTGTCGGTCAGCGTGTGTGTAAGAAGCCGTCACATCAAGGTAACCCAATGGTGGTCTGTGTCACGTGACCTCTGATTGCCGCCGATCGCCCCCCTCCCCCACATGAGATCACCAATCACAGGACCTAAAGAAGCTGCACCCCAGGCAGATATAGAAGACCCCAATGATTGCAGCTCTGTATACACCAACACATCACTAAATGTATCTATTAATAGCAGGAACTCCCGCCCCCTGTATGGTATGATCCCCCTGTATGGTATGAGCCCCCTGTATGGTATGGGCCCCTTGTATGGTATGAGCCCCCTGTATGGTATGAGCCCCCTGTATGGTATGGGCCCCTTGTATGGTATGAGCCCCCTGTATGGTATGAGCCCCCTGTATGGTATGAGCCCCCTGTATGGTATGAGCCCCTTGTAGCCCCTGTACAGCAGAGCTCCGACCTGGGGAGGGAGAAGCAGCACAAGCAGCCAATCAGTTCATGCTGACAAGAAGCCCGCTGTATTCCTGACGTTCAGCTCCATCACCGTCTGTCACAATGCGGCTCCCGCTGTGTACAATGACACCCGCAGAAAGTCTACGAGTGTCACCGAGCAATACAATGTAGCCATGTGTTGTTACATTGTATTTATAATGACCTGCATGTGACATCACGAGGGCCCCACCAGCGAGCCACGCTGAACACACGTGACCTGACCTTGTCTATGTGTTCGGTCTGCTCTGGAAATGTGCAGCCGCATCGCATGAACCGTAAAGAATCCTAACAAGTTTTACTGTTTATCCCCTTATTGGCCCTTCGTTATCCGCCTTCCGTCCGGCCTATGGCTGAAATACTGCTACGGGGCGGGATGGGTGCGCAAAATCCTGTATATATGTGACTTTGCATTTACAGGTAGGGGGGGTGCGCGCTCCCTACCCGCGCCGCCATTTGTGGCCACGGCTGTCAGTCACTGGGTCCTGCCCGGTGATTACTCACCGGCACCTGGTGATTGCCGAGGATCTACGATGGGGAGGAGAACTGTTTTGTTTAGAAAAACAGTTCTCCTCCCTGTCAGCTCCTGTACACTGCTTTGCATGGCTCTGCATAGCAGCATGCTCACAGTGAAACAAACACACAGTTAACCCTTTGATTGCCCCAGATGTTAACCCCTTCCTGCCCAGTGCCATTAGTACAGTGTCAGTGCCAGGGGCGGACTGACCATTTGGAAACTTGGGCACTGCCTGAGGGCCCGGGGTCAGTAGGGGGCCCCATGCGATGCCCCTGGTACCTTTTTCATAGGCTTTTTTGAGTTTGGCAAGGACACGGGCCCCATGATCCCCTATTGCCTGGGGGCCCCATGAGTTGTCAGTCCGCCCCTGGTCAGTGCTTTTTAGCACCGATCACTGTATTGGTGTCACTGGGGATGTCAGTGACACCAAGTCAGTCCCCCCCCCCCCCCCCCCCCAGTGTCAGAATGCCCACCGCAGTCCCGATATAAGTCTCCGATCGCCGCCATTATTGGTAGATGAAATTAAAAAAAAAAACAGTTTATCTTTCCCGCCATTTGTAAACGCTATAACTTTTGCATAAACCAATTAATTTACACGGATCGGGATTTTTATTTTTAGCGAAGACACGGAGCGGGAGACATTTTGGCCGAAATTAATGACAAAATTAGATTTTTTTAAAATAATTTTTACTGGACGTGTTTCATAGCAAAAAAGTAAAAAATATAGTTTTTTTTCTCCAAATTGTCGGTCTTTATAGCACAAAAAATAAAAACCGCACAGAGGATCAAACACCACCGAAAGAAAGCTCCATTCGTGGGGCAAAAGGACGTAAATTTCATTTGGGTGCAGCGTTGCATGACCGCGCAATTGTCAGTTAAAGTAACGCAGCGCTGTAATGCAAAAATGGCCTGGTCCGGGGGGGGGGGGGGGGGGGGGCGGTAAATCCTCTGGAGGGGGAGGGGTTAACCCTAATCACCACAGAAACATAGAAGGGCGGTGGCAGAAAAGTGGTCCATTAACTTCTTTCTCGACAATATTTTTCTGCAGACTTTTTCTTTTTTTTTTACTATTATGTCTTTTTTTTTCATTGTCAGGTAACAAGAAAAATGTGTAAAATTAAAAAAATTAATTTGCAAATAACTTTTCCACGCTTTGCACCCGAAACGCGTCGTTCTAAGAATAAAATGTATACTTTGTATTTACAATGTAACTGTTTTTTTGCTCTGTCCCATAAGGGGTAGAGAAGTAAAGAGAGCTGAAGGGGTTAATGCCTGTCACTCCTGTATCCCCCCCCAGGGATCCCCCTTTAATGTGACAGTGAGGGGCCCCCTGCGCTCCCACCCCGGCATCTACCACTGCTGTACGTTCTGCTCCAGTGGAGGGCAGAAGGACGCTCGGTGCGGATGTGGAGGCGCAATGCCAGGTGAGTGGATGAGGGGGGATCTCTGCGGTGTGTCCCCTTTTCCAGCGCCATCTGATTTCTCATATCTCTTGTCTCTTCTCCCTAGGGGGGTATCAGGGCTGCGGACACGGCCACAAGGGTCACCCTGGACATTCCCATTGGTCATGTTGTGGGTCCATATCGGAGAAGTCGGAGTGCAGTGGCGTGAAGGACTCTGCCCCCCGAAATTTACTCAGGACTGTTGCTCTATGAGAGGAGATGTGGCACCTTCTGACTCTTGCTGGGCCCATCAGGCTGTGTTGGGAGGGAACACCGAAAATGTCATGAAGGACATCAGCTCTTCTGAAAAAGGCAATGCTGCTTGTGGTCCCCATTCCATTTGTGTGGAGAACACAGAGGACGAGCTTCTGCCTGAGTGAAGAACACGGTCCTCACTCCATTTGTGTGGTCAAAGGCAGAACACAAAGGACACAGAGGACAGGGTTCTGCCTGGATGAGGCACATGGTCCCAAATTCATTTGTGTGGTCAAAGACAGGACACAGAGGACACAGAGGATGGGGTTCTACCTAGATGAAGAGCATGATCCCTATTCCATTTGTGTGGTCAAAGACAGGACACAGAGGACAGGGTTCTACCTAGATGAAGTACGTGACCCCTATTCCATTTGTGTGGAGAACACAGAGGATGAGCTTCTGCCTAAGTGAAGAACATGGTCCTCGCTTCATTGGTGTGGTCAAAGGGCAGAACACAAAGGACACAGAGGACAGGGTTCTGCCTGGATGAGGGCACATGGTCCCCAATTCATTTGTGTGGTCAAAGACAGGACACAGAGGACACAGAGGATGGGGTTCTACCTAGATGAAGAGCATGATCCCACCTAGATGAAGAGCATGATCCCTATTCCATTTGTGTGTGGTCAAAGACAGGACACAGAGGACAGGGTTCTGCCTGGATGAAGAGCATGACCTCCATTCCATTTGTGTGGTCAAGGGCAGGACACAGAGGACAGGGTTTTGCCTGAGTGAAGAACATGGTCCCCACTTCATTTGTGTGGTCAAAGGCAGGACACAGAAGATGGGGTTCTGCCTGGATGAAGCTCGTGGCCCCCACTCCACGTGTGTGGTCACAAACAGCCAGAGGAAACAAGATGAAGGTCGGCCCTTCAAGTGTTTTTTTATAATGGACCCCACTGGCACTGTGCAATCTTCCTTTTCCTGATCCATGATTGGTTCTGATATCTGGGCCGACCAATGAAACATCTGGCCATTTTCATTCGCCATCACTATGCACCTTACTCCCAGTGCACTATGGGAAATCCCAGTTAACGTAGTTGCCGTTCCTTCAAATACTTTATCAATCACAGAGCGGCCAATCAGGAGCCACCTTTTACTGATCTTACTTCAATAAAACAATTTGTGATTGGGAGCTGGTAGGCACCACCCCATGGTCCTCGTACTTTGTCCCTTGCATTGAGCTGTCAGTGTATGATGATGAATGAAGGAGGGGCGAGGAAGGATTTGGAGGGTCTCTCCTTTTTTTTTCTATTTCAGGAAAAGTTTTGAAAGTGGAAATCCACATCCGAGGATAAAACCCGTCCATGAACTATACAGGAAGTACAACTGTCCGCCCTCCACCATGTACACTGTGGTGACGACATGAAGACAAAGACTCAGAGCCAACCCAACAGGAAGGAGGAGGGGAAGGGAAACGGGACTGAGATAAGAGATACAATGTTTAGGATTTGTAAACGCATGACTTCTATTCCATAGGAAATATACTGGAGATGATTGACGTTCAGCCACCAGGACCCATGTGCAGGAACTTCCAACATGACAATGATCCCAAACATACCGCCCGGGCAACGAAGGAGTGGCTTCGTAAGAAGCATTTCAAGGTCCTGGAGTGGCCTAGCCAGTCTCCAGATCTCAACCCCATAGAAAACCTTTGGAGGGAGTTGAAAGTCCGTGTTGCCCAGCGACAGCCCCAAAACATCACTGCTCTAGAGGAGATCTGCATGGAGGAGGAGATCTGCATGGAGGATGGGCCAACATACCAGCACCAGTGTGTGCCAACCTTGTGAAGACTTCCAGGAAACGTCTGACCTCTGTCATTGCCAACAAAGGATATAGAACAAAGTATTGACATGAACTTTTCATATTCACCAAATACTTATTTTCCACCATAATTTGCAGATAAATTCTTTCCAGATCAGCCAATGTGATTGTCTGGATTTGTTTTCTCATTTTGTCTCTCATAGTTGAGGTCTCCCTATGATGCCAATTACAGGCCTCCCTCATCTCTGTAAGTGGGAGAACTTGCACATTGGTGGCGGACTAAATACTTTTTTGCCCCACTGTATATCCAGTGCTAGAGGTGGCAGAACTGTGTTCCCCCCCCCCCCCACGTTCCATCTGAACCCCCCCGCCCCCTGCTAATTGGTATCCCTCTAGTTCTGCACCATCTCTTCCATTTGTTGTAGTTAATCTATTCTAGTAGTAGGTGAGGATGATGTTATGTGATGGAGACGTGTGCTGGACGGCATGCTTCCCTCGTGCTCCATGGCTGAGAGGTCACTGCCCATCCTGACTCTATATACAGCCCTCCAGGATACCCTAGCATGGGCAGGGCCATCTTAATGCATGACCAGGGGCCACAGGTGCATGGGACCCCCATGATAATCTTGCATTGCCAACTATCCCAGATTTGTCGGGGACAGTCATGCTTTTTACTAAGCTGTCCCAGGATGGCCTTGGCAGCATCCCGGAATCTGTGCTCTGGGGACAGCAGCAGCCTGTCAATGGACTCAATCCACAGTAGGAATGACGACTTCCCCGGCTACTTGTTCAAAGTTGATTTCACTGAAAGTACTAATAAATATATATTTATTCTATCACGTACATTTATTTCTAAGATTAGGTGCCTAAATTAGGACAGGCTGGTAGGGGCCCCGGTGCATTACTTTGCCCTGGGGCCTATGATGCTGTTAGGACGGCCCCAAGCATGAGCCCGGGTTCCCAGCAAACATTGGAGGACACCCGGCCCGGCACCCATCCTGGTCTAACCAGCGTACCAGTGGCTGTGTAATCCGTAGGTCACTGGTCCGGGCACGGAACCCCGGTGTAGTCCTCCATGCACTAGTTCATTTCCAGAAAACGTTCCCATGTGGTTGATCAGGAGTAATGGAACCTCCACACCAGAGATGCCTTTTGGCATTTGATTTAAAGATTTTAAGCTTTATACCATTTGTTCCTCAAACTCAGCAAAATCCATCCAAGACATTGCAGACTGCTGGTGTAGTGTTGGGTTAGGCACTCAGCGGCCACTTTATGAGGTCCACCTGTTCAATGGCTTGGGAACACAAATGCTAATCAGCCAATCACATGGAGGTAACTCAAAGCATTTAGGTATCTAGACGTGGTGAAGGCGACTTGCTGAAGTTCAAACTGAGCATCAGAATGGGGAAGAAAGGGGATTTAAGTGACTTTGAACATGGCATGGTTGTTGGCTCCAGACGAGCTGGTCTGAGTATTTAAAAAACTGCTGATCTATGATTATGACGTACAACCATCTGTAGGGTATACAGAGAATGGTCCGAAAAAGAGAAAATATCCAGCGAGTGGCAGTTGTGTGGAGGAAAATGTCTTGTTGATGTCAGAGGAGAATGGGCACACTGGTTCAAGATGACAGAAAGGCAACAGTAACTCCAAAATCGCTGAAGAATGTTTCCAACACCTTGTTGAATCTATGCCACGAAGGAAGTTCTGAAGGCAAAACGGGGTCCAACCCAGTACTAGCAAAGTGGCCGGTGAATGTAGATCTGCCTTGTTGTAGTTTCCATGTTCCCCCAACAAGGTGCCACTGTAGGAGATGGTAAGGTAGGGGTAGGGCTCCTCAGGGGTCAAAAGAGTGTATGTCCTGCCCCTGCTGGGGAAAGGGGACCCGTTATATAGTGGAGGCGGGAGGGTCCTGGGATTGTATATCTTCCTATGGTGTCCTGATCCTGTGGGGCCCACTATCTAGGCTGTAGGCCTTGTGAGCGTACTTCCCCCTGTTGAGAAGGGGAGTGGGTAAGAACCAGTCGGGCTGCCATGCTGTCAGAGACTGGGATTACTCACATTCTGTTGGGGGATAACAGGACTCGGGGACCGTCCTCCTATCACAGTGAGGTCTCCCTCTATGGCCATGTTGTGTTTGCATCATCAAGGAGGTGGTGCCTTCACCTGGAAGACTGAAAGACCTGGATGTAAAAAGAAGTTATTTTTGAGATTTATTTGTCATATGAAAAAGATAACGTGGTGTCCAGCAGAAATTCTACTCCACACATTTCCTGTAGAACGTCTTTGTTTCCAGAAATTTTGTGTGATAGGACAATGCCACCCTGGATGGGCTCAGGTTCCGGAACATCACACCCTCTCCAGACGGTTTCAGATTTACACGGAAAGACTGCATGGCTTCTAGGAGGTCTGCGATACACAGAAACATAGAAGAGTGAGCACAGAAAAGAAGACCAAGTGGTCCATCAAGTCTGCCCCTTTTTTTTTATATTTGTATGTTTTTGTAAACTTTATCTTTGAGTATAGATCTATGTTTGTCCCAGAAACGTTTGAATCTACTTACTATTGATTGACTCCCTACCTCTGCCGGAGGTCCAAGCATCACTCTTTCGGTAAAATAATACTCTCTAAGGTTAGGTTTGAACTTTCCTCCTGCTAGTTTGAGGTCGTGTCCCCACACAGGTCAACCACGGGTCAACCACGGCACAGGTCAACCACGAGCCGCGTCCTTCTACCTAGAGCTGGAAAACACATCCATAATCACAACCTTTATCACGGTCTATAAAGGGAAACGTAAAGCGAGACAATTCCTTTCATTGGTTACATAAATAAAATTCACTGCCAGCTTTCCGGAATAGTCGGTTCTCCGTGTCAGGCATGGGCCCTATAAATAGGTGAGAAGCCACAAACGTGTACAATGAGTGTGGAAAACGGTTAATACACCTGTACTGCATATTGGGTGCTCCTCCATCCCACAATACCTGAACCACGTATCACCAACGCCACGTATCACCTGAAATATCCCACATGCCAGGTGAGCGGAAACCAGGACCCCTCCCACTGCTCAGTTCCTGAACCACGCATCGCCAACACCCCATGGAGTTCCCAAAATATCCCACATGCCAGGTGAGCGGAAACAAGGGCCCCTCCCACTGCTCAGTTCCTGAACCACCTATCACCAACACCCCATGGAGTTCCCAAAATATCCCACATGCCAGGTGAGCGGAAACAAGGACCCCTCCCACTGCTCAGTTCCTAAACCACTTATCACCAACACCCCATGGAGTTCCCAAAATATCCCACATGCCAGGTGAGCGGAAACAAGGACCCTTCCCACAAAATCCCCCCTTGGCAGCCATAGTTTCCCAGCAGCCAGCAACAATAGATCCAGCACCCCTCGCCATTACATATTTTCAGTGCTGGAGGTGGCAGATCTATGTTCCCCCTTGTTCCCCCCACATTCCCTCACATTCCCCCTGACACAAATCCCTGCATATATATGTAATGTTCCTCCTCCTCTCCTGCATGAAGTGTTTTTCTTCTATCACCATACTTCAAGGGTATGTCCACCCCAAACTCTTCTTTGGGAGTAGTGGGGAAGCAGTGAAACCCCTGTCAGGTCCTACTGGTACCGGGGGCTCCGTTAGAGAGATTTCCCTTCAGTGACCATCCCGGTGACAACATTTTACCAGACAGGAAGTGGGAGGAGTTCTCCAACATCAGCCAGAAACATTTTATCTTTAATGGAGTCAGGGAAGGATGGAGGACCTGGAATCGTTTCATTGTTGGGTTCCTTCTCCACTCCAACCAAATCTAGAAGAAAAGGTTCTGCTGGGACTTGCACCTCACCAAGGCAAACAGTTATTTAGCTACAGAAAGCCGTCATCTGATTGGTTCCTGCTGCTGATACGCCCATGCTCTCCCCTTTCCCGCTC